>JARBWK010000004.1:76474823-76700360 GCA_030556195.1 Anolis apletophallus
CATCAGTGTGTGTGTGTCAGCATCTGCATGTGTGCACAAGGGGGAGGGAATCACCTGCAGGCTGGTGTCTTCCTTGATACTGCTCAAGATTTCAGTCTGAACTTTAAAAAATCCATGAAATATGCTAAATCCTAAAATAGTTTCAACACCTTATAGATCCTTTACATTCCAGTTTAAAAACTGGAAATAACTACCTATCCAAGTGTAGGGTTGAGTATTCCTTATCTGAAATGCTTGGAACCAGAAGTGTTTTGGATTTTAGAGAGAGAAAGAGGGGGGGACGACTGTGTTTGCATATGCATTCCTAATAAGGTACCTTATTTAAACATGTAATTTATTTGTACTCATAGCACGAAGGTAATTTTGAACACAATATTTTAAATAATTTTACACATGAAAAAATGTTTGCATGCATTGAACCATCACAAAGCCAAGGAGTCACTATTTCAACCACCCATAAAGACAGAGTGTTATGGAATTTGGAATTCAAGATAAACCATGTTCCACCTGTACCATGGAGGCCACCAGCCACCATCATAAGAAATGCAAGGGAATTCTCTCCTACCTCAATACTTCTTATGAAGTACCAGCCCAGTGAATTAACTAGTTCAGTGATGTATACATTGAAAGGCGATTAAACACGTAGAATGTGCTGCTTCAGTGTGTGTAAAATATGGTTTCATGCTTCAACTCTTACTATGCAGTAGGAAGTTCCAGGACTGTTTCCTTCGGGAAATAGAAAGTACCATAATTGTGAATGCTGTTTTATATAACACTGCTCAATTTACCAATATGCTGTCTGAGCAAGAAGGAACAGGGGAGCAAACTGATCATATCAATATCAAAAGTTTGAGACATCTTCTGCCCGATGCTTCCAAACACTTGAGTCACTTTGGTCAGATTTGCTCATTAACCTGTAAGGATTTATATTCCATCTTTCTCCTGGTAAAAGATCCAAGGTGGTTTGCATGAAATTAAAAACAATAAAACCTGTTTGACATAAACATATTTTATAAAAGCCATTAAATAAACAGTTCTATTAAAAACACAAAGTTACAGCCATTTAAAACACATAGTAAAAAGATAAAAGCACAACACACCCCATTAAAAGATCCTTCTGCTGCAGTAACTTAAGAGCCAAAGGTCTGGCTCAATAAAAAAAAGGTCTATACCTGCTAGCAGAAAGAGAGCAGACTGGAGTTGTTGTGGTTTTGGCTGTAGGAGTATTCCTTTTGAAAACAAAACATTTCCAAATATTTTTAAAAGCCCTGACAACAAACATCATGCTGGTCTGTTTCCACGCAGAACAGCCCATTTAATGTGTCAATTTTGGACAAATTTTAATGGATTGCTCTCCCTTTACTCTCAACAAATATTTTTCTCTTGACCAAGGATTTTATTGCATGAGGGCAGGGGTGCACAACTGTGGCTGTTTAATAGCACATTATCACACTAATTTTCACATGGTTCATTGTAGTACTTTTCAGGCTTCCCATTATTTTGCTGCTAGTTGTAATTCCTGAGATAAAACTGTGAATAAGCTTGATAAAAGATTGTGTGATAGGAAAAACATATTTGGGGAATTACAAATGCAAAATACCTAATGCTTTTCTTGCAGCTGTTTTATGCTCATAATCCTCCTTTCTGCATTGATTTTTTTAACCCATGGGGCAAGAGTAAAAGACATTGCAGTCTTTTCCCACATGTGGAAGAAGGTAGAATGCTGATCATCATCATCATCATCATCATGGTAGTGGTGGCTATTATCATTGTTATTATTTTATTATTATTTGCTTTCAGTAGAAATATAGTTAAAAGGGAAATTGTTAAACTTTGCTTGTATACTTTTGTACTGTTCTTACCGCTGGAATGTTATATGTGCACCCTGGAGTGCTTCGTAAGCCACCCTGAGTCCCTTCAGGGAAATGGTGGGATATAAATAAAGTTTTATTTTATTATTATTTTATTTATATATTTTAACTGTGTTTTACCCCTCCTCAAGTCATGGGGAAAGGCAAGTAACAAATAAAATTTGTCACTATCATTATTTTATTAAGAATTCTTCACACCTGGTGTTTATCTACATCTTCATCATACCTTCAGCAGCGGCTCTTGGTAGTGCTCTGGTTCGCCGCTGGACATTGGGAAGCCACTGCCACACACACCGCTTCGCCAGGCTTCTCCGACAGCTCTTCACATGGGGGAGTGGAGCACAAGGCTTCCCCCATTGAAGGAATGGCAACATGGGAAGCCTTGTGGCATCATGCCAGTTCCACCGTCCTTCACCCACGGAGCCAGCACGTGTGATTGAAGATGGCTAGCACTATAGGTGACCAGGGCTAGATCAGTGTTTGCTGTCAAATCTAGCCACATATGATGAGGTCCTTACTTTGCAGCTCTTCGAGCTACCTTTGATTAAGAAAATGGTGAAGTGGAAGTTCAGGAAGAGTCCCATCTTGAACTATTATTATTGTAACACACACAAACAAACACACTCTTTTAATAAAATAAAATAAAATGACTCTGCCATGGACTCACTGAAAGGTCTCAGGCCCCATCTGCAATGCTATATAAGCTGCATTAAATGTTTAGTGTAAATGTTTACTTGTTTTCTTATCACCTAATATATAAGGTTACCGCGACTGATTTATCTGCATAGCTATTGTCAAAAGCAAATCAACATTTACATCAGGGCAGGGAATCCTGTGCTCTCCAGACTAAATTTCCCACAATCCTTTATCAACTGTAATGCTAGTTAGTCTTCTGAGAAATGAATTCCAAAATATCTGGATGGTCATGATTTTTCACTCTGTTCACACATTCTAAGTTTTATTACAGTGAATGTAAAAATTTATGATGATAATGACAATGGTAAACTAGTAAGTCAAATTTTCACCACTCTAAACCTTCCTATGAAAAATATAAGTTTAATTTTTAACTACAGTAGTTCCCAGCATTTTGCATACACAGCCTCCTTACCATACTCTGCCTCAGACCTCGAGAATATACTTTTAGAAGTAATTAATTAGTTACATTTTTGTTCCAAGGTTCTATTTAAGGGATAGTTAGATAGATATTACTGTAACTATCTTTTTTTTAAAAGCAACTCTACAATTTCACAAAAAGATATAATAGTTACTTTTTAGTTACTTTTGAAGTGTGCAACTGATACAAGCTGATGTTCTGATTTCAAAAACCCACAGTCCTCATTTTCATAGCAGAGACTCACAACAGAGCACAAGCCAAAACCTGAACGGTGTGCTTTATCTCCTTCACCATTTAATGCATGAGTGGACAAAGTACACCCCAGGGCTATTTTGTGTCCCCAACCACGGATCAAAAGATTGCTTTCAAATGTCAATTTTTGACTGCAGAGAGGCCTTTTATTTTAAAATTTCTTCTCATTTGATGTTAACTGGACATAAAATGGCTCAAAAATGCCTAAAAGATGGTGAAAATGCTCCCAAGGAGGCAAAACATTAAATTTTGTTAAGATATACTGGGAAGCTAATGCAGCCCGCTAACCTTCCACATTTGTAATTTAATGATATCCTATCCTCCAACACTATAAAAGTCTCTAAAAAAATAACAGCCAAATCTCAAAAGGAATAAGGGCATCCTTTATTGGATTAACTTCCTGATATTATATACTTTTGTTGTTGTTTATTCATTCAGTTGCTTCCGACTCTTTGTGACTTCATGGACCAGCCCACGCCAGAGCTCCCTGTCAGCCGTGGCCACCCCCAGTTCCTTCAAAGTCAAGCCAGTCACTTCAAGAATACCATCTTGCCCTTGATCGGCTCTTTCTTTTTCCTTCCCTTTTCCCCAGCATCATTGTCTTCTCCAAGCTTTCCTGTCTTCTCATTATGTGGCCAAAGTACTTTATCTTTGCCTCTAATATCCTTCTCCCCAGTGAGCAGTCGGGCGTTATATCCTTGAGAATGGACTGGTTTGGTCTTCTTGCTGTCCAAGGACTCTCAGAATTTTCTTCTAACACTACAGTTCAAATGCATCTGTCTTTCTTCGCTCAGCCTTCCTTGTGGTTCAGCTCTCATATCCATAGGTTACTACAAGGAATACCATTGCTTTAGCTATGTGGATCTTTGTTGCCAGTGTGATGTTTCTACTGTTTACTATTTAATCGAGATTGGTCATTGCTCTCCTCCCAAGAAATAAACGTCTTCTGATTTCCTGGCTGCAGTCTGCATCTGCAGTAATCTTCAAAGCTAAAAATAAAACGTCTGTCACTGCCTCCATGTTTTCTCCCTCTATTTGCCATACTTACATTAAAAAAAAAGATTCAAAATAATGCTTTTCTTGTAACTAGTTACTTCAAAGCTCTGCTTAACTGCTAGTCTGAATGTTTTCACATACAGTTAATATGCTCACAGGTTCATAAGTAAAATCAATGTTTTAAGGATCTCCTATTTTGCTGGACTGAGCTGTCAGTTCTCCCTCTATTTGTTTCAGGTCTTGTGCCTTTCGTAACTAAGCCCTGGAGATATCCTCTTGAGAAATTCAGACCCACCCCCACCCCCCAGTGAACGCATTCCCTGTTGTAGCAACCCTTCGAATCGGCCATGTACCAGATGGACATTATTCTATTGTTGAAAGAGAGCGCTGTCAATCTTTGCCATTGATATGAAACAAAAGTCAGGATTATGAAAGTGTCTGTGTCCGTGTGTCTGTGTGTGTACGTACATATGTACATAAATGGGATCACACGCTGCTAAAGCCTTTGCACTGACAATCTGGCTTTTGTAAATTTCTGAAAAGATATACCACGCACCCGGAGTACGCAGAGCATCACAGATGTTAAGGAAAATGATAGGTGATAACAGTGTACTTTTCAAAGTGCTGCACTTCTTGGTACCATCTTAAAAGAAACTTTCCGTGCTTCATATTCTTCTCTTTCCAGCCTTACCTCCCCCACCCTCGGTGCTATGTCTTCCCCCCTGTTGCCAGTTAAAATGAACTGTCAGAGCCTGGATAAAGATACAAACAGGATTGCATACCTTACCAAGGCTGGAGCGCCTGGTAGACTTTGATCTAATTCTATTTGCTGCTTTATGATGCATGGAGCTGTCAGATAAAGAGGTGTTCAAAAAAAATTCTGCCTGAGCTGTCAGCCCTGACAAGCCCTGTGATGGATTACAGAGAAAACAAAAGGGTTATCACCTTAACCACAAACATTTATATCTTTTTTTTCTCCATGAGGGTGCTTCAATCAACATGTAGTTACCAGGGCGCAGGTTGTTGTGACGCTTGTAGGAACACAGATCCAGTGACACACGTTGAAACAGCATTTAAAAAGTACAACATGCCTATATTGCTACTAATATGATGATGACATGGTGCAGTCATGTCTACTGGGATCAAAGATGAGAGCACCACGGTTTTCCAAGGCATTTTCGAAGACAAAAACCCTTCCTTGGAGAAAAATACTCTTTTCACACAGTCCTTGCATCCTGACTTACCTAAAGCAAGTGTAGTCATGAAAAGGAACTTTACATAAAAAAGGCCTGGATTTATATATGATTATATAATTCTTTCATCTGATGGATACTTATTGTAGTATGTCTGAAATAAAACAAAACTGTATGTTCTGGTATTATGTAATCTGAAGTGGAGGGTGGAATCTTACTGTCTCTTTTCTTAACATAAATTTGTCTATCCGGTTTATAAGTAGCAAGATTCATTTTCCCAAAAAGGAGCATTACAACAAATATATTCGTGTAAATTCTCATTCTTCAAGTTTAATTAATTGGGATTATAGTATTGAATGTAATGTTTTAACTGTTTTTAAGGTGTATTCATTTTAATCTTAATTTGAATGTTTATTTTAATTGTACATTGTTTTTAAGGAATTGAATAGTTGTCTATGTGCAAAGCCACCTTGGTAATAAAATAAAATAAATAAAATGTTCCTTTTGCATTTACTATGCACATTTCTGCATGAAGTTTTAGATGTTTCATTTCAGGTGTCCAAAAGTATAGTATAAACTGGTTTCCATCACTCTGCCTGTTCACACAGAGCCAGGTGTGCTAGACTTTGCAAAACTGAGGTCAGACTGGTGATGTTAAGAATTTGTTTTTTTTTCCAGGTTTTGTCCCCTTTTCCCTTCTCATTCAGCACTCAGTGTGTTGAACTCAAAAATGGATGAAGCCTAGAGGAGCCTTATATTTTATTATTTAAGTAATATTTCATTCCAGACGGTGTTTGAATAATCTCTTACAGCTCAACCATATCAGTAGTTTCCCTTCCTTAACAATTGTATGGCCGGCAGATACAACATGATGTTCTCCATTTTGAAAATAGTTGTACTTACTCAATGTGTCCAATACAGATGTCAAAAACTTAAGAAATTTCACAAATCTGAGAAGGCAATGATCTTTGTAAAACTGGTGAGCCCCTACTTCAATGAATTTACATTCACAGAGAACTGTGATGTTGTACAACAAAATGCACATCATTTTGTAGTGTTTAATGTTTATGTATGTTTATAGTTATTTTGTGTTGGCATTGAATGGCTGCCATATATATGTTGCACTCCAACCTGGGTCCCCTTTGTGGTGAGAAGGGCAGAATATAAATGTTTCAAATAAATAAATAATTCTGCTTCTGCAATCTTGAATATAATGCAACATGGCTGGCATCATGTGGGTGGCATATGAGGGACAGGTTTCCCACAGAAGTGGCAGGAAATCTTTAGTCAGTGTTTGTAGAAGTAGGGTTCCACATGTGACACTATTGTGAATTGATGCTACTTGCAAGATAGTACTAGATTTGAAAAGCACAACTTTTCTTTTTCTTCTATTCTTAGGGTTATTTGGGGTACTGATTCAGAAAATTGCAGTGGATGGACCACAACAGCTCTAGTTTCTTAGATATTTGTTGTTGTTTATTCATTGTTGTTTCTGACTCTTTGCGACCTCATGGACCAGCCCGTGCGAGAGCTCCCTGTCTGCCATCACCACCCCCAGCACCTTCAAGGTCAAGCCAGTCACTTCAAGGATAGCATCCATCCATCTTGCTCTTGGTCGGCCCCTCCTCCTTTTTCCTTCAATTTTCCCCAGCATCATCTTTTCCAAGCTTTCCTGTCTTCTCATTATGTGACCATATAACTCTCTCTCTCTCTCTCTCCCTCTCTCTCTCTGTCTGTGTCTAGATAGATAGATAGATAGATAGATAGATATAGTTATCATGATTTTCTATGGGCAAGCAGATGAAGACTGGTAGATGCCTGGCATACCTTTCCAAACGTATCTCCTTCTACATCCCACAAAGGAGTTTAAGATCTTCTGGAGAGGCTCTCCTCTCAGCCCCACCCCTGTCACAAACACGGTTGGTGGGCCTGAGGGACAGGGCCTTCTCGGTGGTGGCTCCCCATCTCTGGAATTCAGTCCCTGGGGAAATTAGGTCATCTTCATCCCTCATCTGCTTTAGAAATAAATTAAAAATGTGGATGTGGGACCAGGGCTTTGGGTAATCTTGCAGACTTCAATACTCAACGCAAAATATGCTCACTGAGAACAGACACTATAACAAAATGCTAAGACCAACTGGATAAAGGGCTGGGCCTGAATGCGTCGCAAATAAAGTACTACAGTATTGCAAAAATATCAAAATATATATTATAGTGTACAATCAATAAGAATTGGTGTTACGCTAAACACAATGTAATGAGCATTATACTGTATCTATATCACAATATATTGCATATTATACAAACTATATGTTTCTCAACGGTGAAGCATAGAACAATTCATGACAATGAGCCCAAAGCATCAAGCGGGGCTAAAGCGACGCATGCACAGAGTCCACATAAACCCTGTGAGTCGTCCGGAGCCAAATAACTCACAAACAGAAGACTGAGTCCTTGGGGGAGCCTGGATGGACGGAAGAGCTGGCACGACGCTGGCTAGGCAGGCGCCTACGGCTGGAGGTACAGTGACGATGCCAAAATGGCCGTTTTGCGTTAAAAACGCTTCCTCAGGGCGCTTTCACTTCAGACCGCTCCTCCCCAGATTTGTAGTGTTATCACTATCGATCATAGTCTTGACGGGGGGTATTCTATGTAAGGGATAGCATATAATGAGCATATGGCAGCAAGGAGAGTGCTAAACACAAAGGAAAGAGTCGTACATACCGCGTTTCCGCACTTCAATAACATCACTAATGCGAATGTCCTCCCGGGCTGAAAGCAGCACCGGGAAAGAGAAACGCCAACCTTAAATAGGGGAATGGGGTGTCAGGTGAGGATAATCACAGCAGTAAAGTTTGAACTGACAGGGCTTCATTGAGGGCGGCTGGGGTTTCGCTGGACATCAATAAAATCCATTTTCTTTCAGCTTTTAATAAGGTACTTTGTTGGTCACAATAGGGGGGAAACCGGACTTTTTCTAGCCCTACCACTTTTAACGTTTGAGGATTAGCCTTCACTTTGGCACAATGCTGATAGAATTCAGAGTCCAAAGAACCGCATTTAATGTGGTTCCCCCTAGGGGATGAGAAGGGCAGGGTACAAATATCTGAAATAAAAAAATAAAAAAATAAATAAAAGTTCTGTATCCTAAAAACTAGAGCCAATAGGAGAAACTGGTGCCATTTATGGAATCATCTGGTCAAATATATCCCAAAACAGGTCTAACATTAGATGCACCAAAATGTGTGTTGGCCAGTGTTAGGCTACACAACCTTTCTGTTGAATGGGACCATTAGACAACTGAATACATATCCCAACATACTTAAGCATGTACAAGAGCCCTGCAGGTTCAATTTCATGATGTGCTTTCATTGCCTAGAATTTGACTCCCTTCATAAAGACAGAGCTCTAAATGCTGAAATAAAATTTTATAATCTCACAGTCAAGGCCTTTAAAATTTTTCAACAGATGCTGTGTTCTTCTTCATTTTTACTTTAGGGAGCATCTTCTTATTCCACATTGTGGATTTCATGAAGCAAAGATTATTTTCTTGCCATATTGAGTGTGTTTATTATAAAGGATAGGACTCAGATCAATAGGATTACCAGCCATTTTCCAACTTTCCAACATAATAAGTTGAAGCAAGACTTAATCATTATCAGAGTTGAGCCACAGAAATCAATGAGATTTAAATTCATGATGAGTAACATATGTCTCTCTGATTTCATTGGATTTTCCCTCAGTATGACTAATTTTGGATCAAACCCAGTATACATTCAACAAACCACTGATTTTTTATTTATTGTATTTATATCCCACACTTCTACTGGCATGGCTCCCAAAGCACCATGCAACAGAGAATAAACCAAAGCACAGGTAAATATTACTGTCAGCTAAAGATTGCTAATATTTAAGAATTTTAACAGCATATACTTGATTGTAATTTCTAGCTATAGTACCTCACTTCTTTGTTTTTGGATTTGCAGGCTAGTGTTCAACCTTCAGCAACCTTAAGGTGTGCTTGTGTCCATCTATACTAGCAACCGTATAGGGGCATGATTTATTCAGAGGGCTTATTGCTTTCCTCTAAGGCTGAGAGAGTGTGACTTGCCCAAAGTTACCCAGGGAATTTCCATGGCTGAACAAGAATGTATTCCCTAGACTCTCGGCATCCTAAACTGTATCCACACTGCAGAATTATAGCAATTTGCCACCACATTAGTTCTCATGCCCAATGCTATGGAATTCTGAAATTTTGTGAGATAACCATTTCTAAGCCAGCGTTGTCCGTAGACACCTCCAAGGTCATGTGGCCGGCTTGACTGCATGGAGTGCCATTACCTTCCCGCTGGAGCTGCACCTATTGTTCTGCTCATATTTGCATGTTTTCGGACTGCTAGGTTGTTGTGCCACAACAAACTATAAATCCCACAGTACCATAAAATAGCAGTTAAAGTGGTGTCAAGATGCTGCAATTCAGAAATGTGGATGGTCTGCTGGTCCAGCATTCAAACCACTACAATACACTGGCTCTCAATTCACTTGTAAGTAACAGCGCCATTTTAATAAGCATACTCATGCTTTTATGTTGACTTTCTGAAGTCTTTAAAGCATATAAGCAGCAGACTCACCAAAGAGACCAGAATGGCCCTATCAGTAGAACTAGATGCTGGATGAGATGATCTTCCTTACAGCTTCCTTTGCACCCTTAACACCTGCTCCAGTGGGCTGGGAAATCCACTAGAATGTGTTTTGGGTGGACCAAAGATGACAGTAAGAAAGTTGTGATTATGCAAGGAGGAAGGGAAGAAATTGATAACTTATCACAACTTATGAGAGCAGACCGCTCTCATAAAGTTAAATAAACAGTGCATTTTGAAATTATTTTTTCACATGGGTATTCAAGTTTGCTGTATTATCCATGTGTGTGTGTGTGTGCACGTAACTTCAAATGTTGTGTGAATGTATGTCCATAGAGTTTTCTTAACCAAACAATATTTAGAGATGGTTTTCAAATTCCTTCTTCTAAAATATAGCCTACATCATCTATTTAAGTTGTGGTAGTCTCCTATTTAACTGCTAACCAGGTCTGACTCTGTTTCGCTCCCAAAATCAGATAGGATCTCATTCCTTCAGGGTATTTAGGCCAGTATCATACATACACACAGTTATCTTTTGAATATCTTTCTTTATCTGAAGGTTTATCTGGAGGTTGCCTCTGCAACCATGAAGAAAATAGGAAAAAAATTGTATCCATATTTTCCATCTATGTTTAAAGTTAATTTGACTGAAAAAGAAAATAATGCAAACTCTAGCTTTACTATTCGTATATATTGTATTATTCAATTTTTAAAACTATTTCCAACATTATAGTTTGGGAAAACATGTCAAAAAGTCCACCCTGGAGTTTTTTTTACTCATTCTAGCTGGGCTGTTCTGGAGCTTATAATGCAAAATACATTAACTGTTCCAAGCTGTGGTACTAGTCATGCAGTATTGTGGACCCTGACCAATGTATAGAAGTAAAACAAGATAAGCAACGCTAACAGTAAAAGGCAGGAGAAGAAATGGCAGGCATCCAAAATGGAAAGATCTCCAAGAGCCATATTTCTTTTGCAACAAATCCTGCATAATGTAAATCTGGTGTAAATTCAGTGTAATGGCATTATTATATCACCATAATTGCTACATAAATCTGCCCTCAATAATGGCTTAATTGAAGTGACTAAGGGAGAAAAAAAGAAAAGAACACGAAAGGATGAAAAATGGAGGCAGGACAAAAAGGAATATGGAAATTCCAAATTTCCTGGGTTGCGGAAAGCTTGCAGTGCTCTTAATGTACACAATACATCATGTCCCAACTGAGACAAAATCAATTGACAAATAAAGTCCACATTTGTTATTGAATAACAATTGATTAACAAGGGGGGAAAGTTGTTAAGCAAATTGCTTGTAAATAGAGACCAAATCTCTCTTAACCCACTCCATGGTTCTGAAATCGAACTTGTCTCGGGTGATAATTGATGAAGGGTTGTTGCACCAACAAATAAGGCACTGCTTTCATCTTTGCTGCAGGACTCCTTTTCCCACATTATATTACAGATTTAGCTTGTCATAATGTTTATGTCACTGCCATATGTATATGAATACTGTGACAGCTGGTGACCTCCAAGTCGTTGGAGTGGTAAGTCTGTTTCAGGTTTTAGTTTGGATTTGAAGGAGCTCTCCAAGGTGGTTCACCATATCCACAGAATAGGTTCAGGGCCTTGATCAGCACTGTGAAGCTCAGAGTAAAAGCTGGACTGGATTCTCTAACATGAAAGGCACTAGCTGCCACTGCAATGCAATCAAGCTTTCTCTTCAAATAGCTAAAGCACAAGTACCTTCAGACAGGCAAATATTGGCACCCATTGAAGTCTTTAAATTAAGTTTGATTTAAACATCACACAAATTTAACACCAAATACTTACTCGTGAGGTGTGACATTAAGTTTCAATAGCTCATTCTCTGAACCACTGAACCAATTATAGCACCATGATTTCAGTTTAACTTCCATGACACTATAATGCCAAATCCTGTGGTTTGTTTTTTGGGGAGGCACTAGGATTATGTGGCTGATAATTCTAAACACACCATCCTAGGTTTATATGTACAGATCAGAAATATAATCTATGCAACTATGATATCTCAGCCTCTACCTCAAACAAGAGGAAAAGGACATCTGCGCTTTCCACACTCAAATTCTGTGGTTGATCATTATAGATACCACTTTAGGTAAAGGTAAAAGTAAAGGTCTGCTTTTACCTTTACTTGACACCCTGATATTAAGTCTAGTTATGTCTGACACTGAGGGGTAGTACTTATCTCAATTTCAAAGCAGTGTCCATAGACATATGGCCAGCATGACTGCATGGAGCACTGTTACCTTCCCACCAAGGCGGTACCTATTGATCTACTCACATCTGTGTGTTTTCGAACTGCTAGGTTGGCAGAAGCTGGAACTAACAGCAGGAGCTCACCCTGCTCCCCAGATTTGAACCATCAACCTTTCAGTCAGCAAGCTCAGTAGGTTAACCCACTGCTCCACCAGGGGATGCAAATACCACTTTATACACTATAAATCCCAAGTTTCCAGGGGATGTGGCCATGGCAGTGAAAGTGGAATGAAAATGCAGTGTGAAAAGGCTTGAAGGTGCCAAGTACTGAAAACTAAGGCAAGTTATTTTGGCACGAGGGACAGAAAATAATCTTCTTCCTTACCAGACGGTAAAACACAATAATGATGGAGTGAAACATACTTTCATGACACGCAAAATCCACCACCCACGACAAGAGCTGACTTTGCTAAATGGCACAGCCAGTCCTGCAAGTCATCTAGAATGTTATGAGGTTGCCCGTCTTTCCCACTCCTCCATGGGTCTCAACCTTAGATAGGCAATGTGCTGCCAGCATCCTAATATCACGTGCACAGCACCTCAAATCCCAGTTTAAATGAAGTGGTGGGTGCATACAATGCCACATGGGTAAATTCTTCTTGCCTCATCAGGTTCACATTTAAATTGGGCCTCACAGGCATAATACAGTGGGAATTCAGCTAGCTAAAGCATAGACTGATGTGAAGCATATGATATTACTTATGGATGCATGAAAGCAATCTGCTTTAATATTAGACGCTTTAGTGCAAAGAATGGCAGGGTTACCAGAGGTTAAAAACAGGCTGATGGTTTTTGAAACTCCCTCCCCCTCCCGCATCCCCTCTAGACTATTCCCAAAACGAAAACCTAAAAAACACAGAACATCTCATTTCATTTTCATTCCCCCTGCCACTATACCATAGAATGGTGAAAAAGAACTAGCTTCAGAAAACAACTACCGGCATGCAAAAATGGAGTCCTGAATGTTAATAATCATGCAGCATAAATTACAAAGGCATTCAGAACAGAACAATGAAAGCAAAGAGTGGTATTTCTGAGTGTTCAGGCAGCATTATTAAGAAATTCTGTAACATGAAACTGTGGTTTAGTGTTACATACATAAAATCTCATCACCCATATGTCCCTACTCCTCCCCTACTCCTCTCTGGTAAGGATGAGATCAGATGCTTTCATTTCTGTTGTCAATTAATGGCACTCATTTCAAGGTATGACTATAGTTCAGGGAAGCCATCTCAATTCATAGTTTATCCTTACCTGTTTTCCTAAAGATAACCAACACTAATCATGGTCTTCAAAGGATTTATGGGTTGTGGCTACTACATGTAATGACTTGGGCATTTGAAGGGGCTCTGATTAGCAATTTCTTGGAACCCAGGACCAACATTATGCATAGAGATACAAGAAGAAGGCCAATTTCTTCACAGATATTAACATCCTCAAATTCAATCACTGCTCTTGTGGTAGTAAGTTGTGTTGTTTTGTGCCTTCAAGTTGTTTCTGACTTGTAGTAGATCCACCATAGAGTTTCCTTGGAAATATTTGTTCAAAGGCTTTGACTTTGCTGATCTCTGAGGCTGAGTGAGTGTGATTTGCAGGTCAACTGTGAGTTTCCATGATGGAGTTGAGATTCAAATCCTATTCTTCAGACTCACTTTTGACTACAGATGCTTCTATACAACCATTTAATCCAGGTCAGAATGTAGATTAATGGGGACTGGTTCACTGCTGAGTGCCTACATAGGCATCACATGAACCGACTGGTAGGCCTGGTTGATCCATGGTTCTAAATGGTTCAAAAGTACTTACAAATCAAAAGTTCTGGTGGTGAACATTTTAGAACTCTATCAAAATTTCATTATTATTTCATTATTGGCAATTTTTAAGACAGAACCCATTAGGAACTGCCATTTATAATGAAATTTTGAAAGTTTTGTTAGAGTTCTGAAATGTTCACTACCAGAACTTTTGTTTTGTAAGTACTTTTGAACCATTTAGAACCATGGATCAACCAGGCCTATCGACTGAATACTGGGATGGTGGCTACTAAGATCTGATCCGAGGAATAATAATTTTTCCTACCTCTTTCAATGAGATGCTCTGAAAAGTAGCAGCCTATCTGAAGGGAATCAGAACTAGAGTAATTCAGTGAAAGTGAAAGCCTGTCTTCCCATAAGAGTGCTGTGGTTTCCTCTCTTTGTGGAGGTATTTGTCTACCTCAGGGGTGCCCACACTTTTTCAGCATGCGAGCTACTTATAAAACAACCAAGTCACAAAGATCTACCTATACAGAAATGTAAAACGTATAACTATTTTCTAATTTATTAAGGATTCTTTGTATGTACAATGTATGTTGATGTACCTTGCATAACTGAATAAGCCAATATTGCACAACACACATAATAAATAATTAAGCTTGAAGCTGCAAGGCCATTCAATGGTGATCAATGTGGCCAATGGTACATTCAAACCTGCACCCAACATACAATAGTTTCTTCTCCCCCGCCCCTGGACATTACTCCACAGATATATAAACATGCAGAAAGATGCCAGACCTTTCAACTGCAAGGCCATTCAATGCTGATCAATGTGGCCAATGGTACATTCAAATATGCACCCAGACATGAGTTCCTTTTACCACCCTGACATAATTTCAGAGATATAAACTGGCAGAATGGAAGCACACAGACCTTGAAGCTGCAAAGCCATTCAATGCTGATCAATGTGGCCAAGCAGATGAACTCCCCGCAGTCGCAGATAGCTTTGGCAGAAAATGGCTGCCAAAGCCTCCTTCTGATTGTCCTCCCTCATGGCTCGTCTTCACGCCACCGCAAGCTTCAAAAGCACATGCGCAGGCTGGGCACCTGCCCCCTCCTTTGCTCTGCTGCCCTCCTTCTCTCTCCCTCCTCAGGCCACGCTGCGACGGAACTGAGGGGGAGTCGCCTCAGGGGGGCAGCATGATGAAGGGGAAGATGCACCGCACGGAAGGAAAGTGCGTGGCTTGGAAGGAAAGTGCACACCGCACGAAAGGAGTGCTGCACGGCACAGAAGGAAGGTGCGCCCCGTGCGAAAGGAGCGCTGTGCGGTGCGGAAGGAAGGAGCGCTGTGCAGAAGGAACGTGCTGCGATCGACTTAATTTGCCACTGCGATCGACTCATCGATCGCGATCGACTTTCTGGGTGGCCCTAGTCTACCTTCTGGCAGAGCTGTGTTTCTGGGTTCCTTCTTCTATTCTTCAGTGTTAGCCCTGTCTGCTCAACATTTTGCTTCCAAATTCATGTTCTGCATGGGATAGACACTGATCAACTTCAGTGGATTTTATGGCCTGATCCAGAATTTCCAGTGAGTTTTTAACATGTTTCTGACTGGGTGTGTGTTGTAGGGGCTCACCCCATTAAGGACTCACTCCAACCTACAACCAGCTTCAGACGAGATTTTAGTACCTGTGTAGAAGGTTTCTGAAAAGTTGGAGGAGATGAAAACTCCACACCACTCACAGAGAGTAGGTGGTACTGGTAATGTTAACTGGGCTGTCTGTAAAGCTCCCCCACCCATTAAGTCCTGATTGAGCCCCTTTTAACATGCTTATAATTTGGAAGGCAAAGGGAAGAAAGTTAGCACAATCCTATGCTTGGTTACTCAAAAGTGAAAATAGGTTTATTGCTAGCACTTGTACATAGGATTGCAGCCCCAGAGAAAGGAAGACAGATGGGTCTATCAGCTATGTATATTATGACCCACCTGCCAGTTATGGCCCCTTGGGAATGTGACATAATAAAAAAGGGGGAAAGAAAACAAAGACGGGGGAATCTTTTAAAAATGAACAGAGTAAATTGCATGGATGGCAGCAGTGCAATAAAGATTGTTTAGGAGAATATAAATCAAAATTTCAAAAGCAATATACTCAAAAGGATTCTCTTTGTGTGCAGTGGATTTGCAGAGAAGTCCACGGAGTTTGTTTAGACAAGGTGCATGGGTGAGGAGAGAAGGTAGTTGCAGAATAAAAAGGGACTACACAGATTTAGGCTGAAAGGACAAATAAATGACAACATTAATGCACTACTCTAATGAAATAATCCTTCTCAAATACCTCGTTCAAAACAAAGCCACAGCTTTAACTTTTAATCAAGTCCTGTTCCCTCAACTATACTGGGAGGATCAGTTTGTTTCCTTAATAAGAATAAGTTTGCAAACTATTCACTATATGGATAACTTTTTGGTTTGTTCATTACTATCACTTTATCTCTGGTATCCGGCTGCAAATTTGTGAACAAAGTGCATAGCAGAGACCTTTGAAAAATTATTATGTTTAGATGACAGATCCCAGTATTGTCAGCCAGTGTCACGATGCACGGACTTGACCGGCCCCTGAATCACACACACAGAGACGGACTGAAGGCTAACTACTTTATTGAATCTAAAACAGTTCAAAAGGAATATTGTCCATAAAAATAGCAAAAGCAAATCCAAGGCAAAAAGCAAACAAATGTCCAAAACAGCTTGATAAAGAATCCAAAAGACTTGGCAAGGCTCCGCACAGCAATGCGGATTCAGGAACAAGGAAAGGTAAGATGCAGGGCAAGACTTGGTAGGCCACTAGCCAACTTAGCTCCGTGGACCAGCTTCGCTTCACGTCTGCTCAGAAGAGACGTGGCCGAAGTACTGGGGATTCGTTCCCACGGATCCTATACTTAATCTTTCGGCCGAGGTCCCCGACGCTCTAGGCTTCGTCGTCTCCAATCTCTGCTGACGGACCTCGGCCTGTCTAGGCTATGGAACCATCCCCTCCTGCTAGTCTCGATGCTGCGTCTCCTATCAAAGGTTCGGCCTTGCCTCCCAGCACCTGGGTCCCTATCTCCATGAGAGCTCTCCTCCCTAGATTCTTCCCAGCCGCTCTCTTCCATGTTTTCACTCAAAGGATCCTGTGAACCTCTCCCACCCGGCCGTTCATAAGTTTCACTATCACTGCTTTCCATTTGCACCTGGTTATCTGTCTCATCGTAAGGGTCAAGCCAACCTTCCTCCCAAGCCAGGCTTTCTGTGGGAGAAGGGGGCCCAGTGATGGGAAACTCTCCTTCTGCTAATCCTTCTAAATCCTCTTCAGAATCCAACTCTGCTGCTGCAGGCCCCGATGCCAATGGGACCCCCGGTCCTGGCCCCTGCCCCCCAGGCACAAATGAGAACTGCTGTGCTACAGCCAGCATACCAAGGTAATCTCTGGATTCAAGCAAGGTTACAACTTTATTTATATCAACTGTAAAAAGTTAGTTTGACATGTGATCTGGATCCAATGATGGCATAACTTTCCTGTTACCTAGTGTTGCTGCTGTAAGGAACCCCCAGGAGTGACAAACATGGAATCCATTGTGTGGTTCCCCATCACCAGGTGGCGAGGCAAGTCAGTAGCCTCCAAGCCTTACTACCAACAATACAAAGCCCTTCAAGGGAACCCTGCTTAAAAGGGAGGACAAGCCCATTCATCTGATGAAGTGGACTGCAGCCCACACAAACTACAAAAAGTTTTTTCTTCTGAGTTAATCTGAAAAGTGCTACTGGATTTCTTTCATGTCCTGCTGATGAAACAATTGCCATAAATAGAAGCATCTAACACCTATGTGGCAAACCTTTCAGCACCAGATTCATTATTGCAGGTATTTCAATGTATGTAGTGCTTTTGCTTGTTGAATGTACTTTCCTGCTGCTGGTACTTGAGATTATAGTTAATGTTTTTACTTTGGTGTACATTTTAGCACTGTATACTTTATTCCCATTAATCATCTCAGACTCTATTGAAATGTTCAATATTCATGTTTTATATAAATAAATGAAAACACCTGCCAGAATTGGGAAAAACCTGACTAAGAATTACTATCACGTTCAATCTTCTTCTTTGGGGGGGGGGGCTTCCACATAGCTATATATCTAGGAACAACTGCACATTTCCTGATCCTTCTGCACTCAGCACTTAATCTTTCCACCATTATACTGTTTTTAAAATGTGTATTGTGTTATGTTTTTCTGATGTTGTTGTTGATTTTGTTTCATTTTATTTTATTGTATGTATTTTAATCTGTGTTTTTGGGCTTGTTCTCTTGTAAGCCGTCCTGAGTCCCTTTGGGAAGATGGTGGCAGGGTATAAAAATAAAATTATTTTACTCACAAAACCACAGTATGTCACAGCAAACGAGATCTACATGCTGGATTTTGTAACACAAAATCACAAGTCGAACACTTCCCAAGCTTAAGAACATAAGAACATAAGAAGAGCCATGCTGAATCGGGCCTCAGCCCATCTAGTCCAGCATTCCGTGTCACACAGTGGCCCACTAGTTGTACACAGGGATCTCTAGCAGAAAGGAGGGCAAAACCCTCACCTGCTCCCGACTCCCCACAACCAGTACCCGGGAAAATCCTGCCTGCCTCCATCAACACAGAGGTGGCACTTGGATGTCCATTTCAGTAACTACTGATTCCCTTGGTATCCATGAATCTGTCTAATCCTGCCTTGAAGCTGTCCAGGCTGACAGCTGTCACAACCTTCTCTGGAAGTGAGTTCCATAACCCAATGACCCTCTGGGTGAAGAAATATTTCCCTTTATTAGTCCTAACTTTCCTACCTTGGAGCTTTAGGGAGTGCCCCCTAGTCCTAGTGTTGGGTGACAGAGAAAATATTTTTTCTTTATTCACCTTTTCTATTCCATGCATGATTTTATACACTTCGATCAAGTCACCTCTTAAACGCTGTCTTTCAAGGCTGAAAAGACCAAGGCGTTGCAACCTGATCTAGGACTGTGTGATGTATTTTCGAATGATGCATGCAGTTCCAAGTAAGGTGGCCTTTTGCAATTGACAGATCATGATTTTGTCAATGTTTATTGTTTTCAAATGCTAGCTGAGATCTTTTGACATGGCACACAGTGTGCCAATGACCACAGGGACCACCTGTACTTGTTGATGCCAGAGCATTATTATTATTATTATTATTATTATTATTATTAATTCAGGGAGGGAATTAAATGAATTAAACCAGATAGAGATAAACAAGGAAGATGTTCTCACATGCCTTACTAAACTAAATGTCAACAAATCACCAGGGCCAGATGGCATCCACCCCAGCGTTCTTAAGGAACTCAAGTGTGAAATTGCTGAAATTCTAGCCAAAATATATAACCTTTCTCTAAGATCAGGCACTGTACCCGAGAACTGGAGGGAGGCAAATGTAACTCCGATCTTCAAGAAAGGATCCAGGGTGATCCAGGAAATTATAGGCCAGTTAGTCTAACCTCAGTTCCAGGCAAAGTGATGGAAACCATTATTAAAGAAAAAATTACTAAGCACATAGAAGAACAGGCATTGCTGAAGGAAAATCAACATGGTTTCTGCAAAGGCAAATCATGTCTTACTAACTTGTTAGAATTCTTTGAGGGTGTAAATAAACACATAGATAAAGGGGACCCAGTCGATATTGTTTACCTTGACTTTCAAAAGGCTTTTGACAAAGTCCCTCACCAAAGGCTCCTAAATAAGCTCTTCAGCCATGGAATCAGAGGACAGGTCTTGTCCTGGATTGGAACCTGGCTAAACTGTAGGAAACAAAGGGTGGTAATAAATGGACATTTCTCTGGGTGGAAAGAGGTGAGAAGTGGCGTACCCCAAGGTTCAGTTTTGGGTCCGTTACTTTTTAATTTATTCATTAATGACCTGGATGTAGGAGTAAATTCTGAGGTAGCAAAGTTTGCAGACGACACTAAATTAAATTAAATTAAAAATGAAACTGATTGTAAAGAGCTCCAGAAAGATCTCTCGAAATTGAGTGAATGGGCAACAAAGTGGCAAATGCATTTTAACCTAAACAAGTGTAAAGTCATGCACATCGGGGCAAAGAATCCCAACTACACCTACCAATTGATGGGGTCAAAGCTTTCCGAGACGAACCAGGAAAGGGATCTTGGGGTTTTGGTGGACAGCTCAATGAAGATGTCAACCCAGTGCGCAGCAGCAGTAAAAAAAAGCAAATTCTATGCTAGGCATGATCAGGAAGGGAATCGAAAATAGGTCGTCAAATGTTGTATTGCCTCTCTACAAATCTATGGTGAGGCCACATCTGGAGTACTGTGTACAATTCTGGTCACCACACCTCAAGAAGGATATAACGAAACTGGAAAAGGTACAGAAAAGGGCAACAAGAATGATCCAAGGGATGGAGCAGCTCCCTTACGAAATCAGGTTGCAACGCCTTGGTCTTTTCAGCCTTGAAAGACGGCGTTTAAGAGGTGACTTGATTGAAGTGTATAAAATCATGCATGGGATAGAAAGGGTGAATAGAGAAAAAATATTTTCTCTGTCACACAACACTAGGACTAGGGGGCACTCCCTAAAGCTCCAAGGTAGGAAAGTTCGGACTAATAAAGGGAAATATTTCTTCACCCAGAGGGTCATTGGGTTATGGAACTCACTTCCAGAGGAGGTTGTGACAGCGGTCAGCCTGGACAGCTTCAAGGCAGGATTAGACAGATTCATGGATACCAAGGGAATCAGTAGCTACTGAAATGGACATCCAAGTGCCACCTCTGTGTTGATGGAGGCAGGCAGGATTTCCCCGGGTACTGGTTGTGGGGGGTCGGGAGCAGGTGAGGGTTTTGCCCTCCTTTCTGCTAGAGATCCCTGTGTACAACTAGTGGGCCACTGTGTGACACAGAATGCTGTACTAGATGGGCTGAGGCCCGATTCAGCATGGCTCTTCTTATGTTCTTATATTACCCAGTATATCAAGGCAGAAAATCCCACAATATCTGCTTTGAAGCGGGTTATCTGAGTCCACACTGCCATATATTCCAGTTCAAAGCAGAAAATGTGGGATTTTATTCAGGTGTGGAAGGGGCCTTTGTCTTAAAAAATTGATTGTGTGTGCAAAACATTGGGCATTTGTCACAACATTGGGCCAGTTCGATGCACATGGTAATTAACACACGGATGCAAATCAAGCGAGACCTTGAGCATGTATAACAACCATCTGAGGTTAATTACCAGAAAAAAGCCACCTCAAATTCTTTTAAAAGAAGCTGGTCCACACATTCAGCTGAGAGTTATTAAGTGATGAGCTGAGCATCCAAGTGTAGATTAGCTGTTTGAAGGCCCCACACTAGAAGGAGAAAGTGTTCCCTTATAATTCTGTTTGCTAGAATCAAATGAGAGGGTGGAATCACACAAATGCTTTTTCTCACTTCCAGCTCAAAGAAGCTCCCTCAGTTCTGAGATTATAGAATGTGACAGAAGTATGCCTTAAATCTCTAACTCTGGGATTAAAGCTTCATAAACCTTTTAAAATCAGCCAGACAGCTACAGCACTAATTACAGCTTTCACCATGTTTTAAATAGAGGTGCTGGGGGAGGCCAACAAATTTATGCTTAAGTAAAAACTGTTTTTCTTTCCTTTTTATGCATTACATTTCTCATAATTCATTTTATTAAAGGAAGGCTATTTTAGCTGGAGCTGAGGAACCATGCACTTTTATTTCCTGAATATTAAAACACATGCACAATCCCAGTGCCACTTGGTGAATTGATTTTGAAACAATGGGGTGATTCTAAACCAGAACTTCTCAACCTGGAGGTTGGGACCCCTGAGGGGGTCACAAGGGGGTTTCAAAGAGGCCACCAAAGACATCAGAGAACATATATTTCTGATGGTCTTAGGACCCCTTTGGCAGAGAAGGCTGAAGATCTCTCCACATGTCCTTCTCTTCCTTTTTGGAAATGGATGGCAAATCCTTCCAATAAGAGCCCTCATCCACTGTGATTGGCCAGCCTCTCAGTCAAGGGGAGGGCTGTTTCTGAGATTCCAAGCAGGGAGGGGTGAGCAGGCGCATGGCAGCATGATGCAAATGTGTGGGTGAGGGAGAGTGTGCAAGGTTGGAGGGCGGTTCCTGCCAGCAAGCCCCTTCAAGGCAAGGGGGTTCTGTGTGTGAATGGCCCAATTCTATCAGCAACTACAACTCTCAAATGTCAAGGTCTATTTTCCCCAAACTCCACCAGTGTTCACATTTGGGCATATTGAGTATTCATACCAAGTTTGGCCCAGATCTAACATTGGTTGAGTCCACAGTGTTCTCTGGATATAGGTGAACTACAACTCCAAAACTCAAGATCAATGCCCACCAAACTCTTGCAGTATTTTCTGTTTGTTGTGGCAGTTCTGTGTGCCAAGATTGGTTCAATTCCATTGTTAGCGGAGTTCAGAATGCTATTTGATTGTAGGTGAACTATAAATCCCAGCAACTACAACTCCCAAATGACAAAATCCCCCCCCCCCCCCACCAGTATTCTAATTTGAGTGTATCTGGTATTTGTGCCAAATTTTGTCCAGTGAATGAAAATATATCCTGCATATCGGATATTTATGTTAGGATTCATAACAGTAGCAAAATTACAGTTATGAAGTAGCAACAAAAATAATTTTATGGTCGGGGGTCACCACAACATGAGGAACTGTGTTAAGGGGGTCACAACATTAGGAAGGTTTAGAAATACTATTCTAAATCAATTTGTGATGTGATAAGACACAATGCAAAAAGGAAAACTCCTGAATCTCTTACTGGGTGTGTATAAGATGCACAAGAATTTCATGCGATTTTCCTGCTTCTTGATAGGGGGTTGGACTGGATGGCCCATGAGGTCTCTTCCAACTTTATGATTCTATGACTCTATGATTTCTGGAATGAATATCACATTTCTTCCCAGAGTATCAAGCAGACGTTCTTTTCCAACCAGTTTTCAGTATTAGAACCATACATGTTTTTATAGAGTTCTTTCAGCTCATGTTCTCTATTCAGTCCAAAGAAGTAGGTGCCGGCTCTTAAATGGTTTCCTCTCAGGAAAGATAACACGGCTGTTCTACATCTGGGAGCACTTCTCATATTGTTACAGGGCTTTTTTCCACAGATCTTATGCCTTAAATATATGCTTTTCAGAAGACCTATTGCCATATGGAGCCTTCAAACATTCATGTCAGTTTTCTTATGGCTAGTGTAATAACCCCCATGATAAAACAGTGGGTTGTCTATTGGCAGTCATCAAATGATGAATATCTGAGCAGAATCCATTCTTGTCAGTGTGCTCAGCCCATGCTAAATGGACATGTCAGCTCCTTATAGGAAAAAAATTGCAAAAATATATTTACTGTGTGATGAGACATGGTATATATCCCAACCTGGCTTCAGCTAGTGTTCTCTGGATGTATCATGAAGCACCACACAGTATACAGTTAAGGCATATGATTTATGAAATCATTAAAAAAAACAACTCTTCAGAGGCTGTTCCGTAATTTTGGTAGAAAAGATGAAAATGTCCTTTTTTTCATCTGTACCGAGTAGCCTTCCACTGGCAAAAAGACAAAGAAAAATACTTAAATATATAAATGCAGATCTTGGGCTGGTTCATATGGGAGCTATAGTATAAACTATAGGAAAACTTGGGCTTTATGGGTGCATTTAAAGCACTTTTTGGAGCCTTTATAGAACAAGAACATAAGGAAAAGTTAAGAAAATAATGTGAAAGCAGAGTGTATACACACCCTGCAATATTACCAACAGCATGTGATGGAGAACAGCATTTTTGCAAACACATGAGAAATAAAAATAACAATGGGCTTTTGATTTATCAAGCAAAACAAAGAGTTCTTCCAGCAATCACAAAGGGCTGTTTAACACTAAAGAGTCTCCTTTGTTGATATACTTCCTTAATGCTCAGGGTAAACCCAAAAATATTAGGTTAGTGGACCCCTTTTTTTATTAAAAACTAAATATGAATTACTAGAATCCAAACAAATCCCAAGAGGACTGCAATAAGATTGAATCTGTGAATGCTCAGAGCCAAGTGGCATAAATTGAATCTGCCTGAGACTTCCTTCTCAAGCCTCTGGAAAGCACTTTGCTACTTTAGGATGAAATTGAAATGCCAGCGTTGGCTCCCAGATTAGAAAATAGATTTTTCCCCAGATTTGTCAATTGCTTGGCCTTTTCTCCCTTTACAGCCAGATTCCAAGCATTTGCACAGATATGACTGCCAGTGCATACCACTGCTGAAGGAAATAATTACTTTTTTACATTTACACTTTTGGTAGTAATGTTCTCTTCTACCAAATGTTTGAGCAGGTTGACATAACATTGAGGGGAAACGTCATGAACATTATTTGGAGTTTATTAAAACAAGTAATTTGATATATGGTATTTCATCAAATCTAAGGCCTCTTCCACATAGCTGAATAAAATCCCACATCTTCAGCTTTAAACTGGAATATATAGCAGGGTGCTTCCAGACAGCACTAAATCGCAGGTTTTAATGAGGGACAAAAAAATCCCAGGACATCAGGAGAGGTCCACATACAGACCTGTTGGTCCCAGGATTTCTGCCTCCATTGTCCAGACTTCATGCTTTGTTCTGAGATTTAGAGGCTCCCAAGATGGCCACCACAGGGCTTCCGCCGGAAACTGGCAGTTTTTTTAAAAACCCACGAGATGCAGATATGAGGATATGCAGAGATTTGGTTATGTGGATCACCACAAAAGTTCCATTCTAAGTGCAGGCCATAGAAATTGTTCTCACCACAAGCTGCACAGAAACAAAGTTTATGGGTAGAACCACTTCTGTCCAAGTCAGCACTACACAATGAAACAGGAACACACACTTTTAAGCCAAGAACAGGACTTTATCATTATCTAGTATTTTTAGAGCCTGGCTGCCTGGCCATCTGTCCAGACAGATTTAGTTGTGTACTTGTGGCATCAAACAACAGGTGCTGTTCCTGAGGTATACATGGCTGTTCCTGATTGCTCTTATTGTGAAAAGATGTACAATGTTGACTAGGGGGCCACCACTTTGTCCTGGCCAGACAAAATGTGCCTTCCACATGTTTCATGAAGTTTCTGGCACACAAACAAAGTTTTTGTCTTCTACTCAAGTGTCACCTTCTTTTTAGGAACCGACTAATCAGGAACCAATATCTGAAACCCAAGAACAAACCCAGATTTTTAAAATCCAGTCGTTTCCAATTGCAGGGACATACAGACATGCGAAGATCCAGATATCCGGCTCAAAACCATTGTAGCAAGTTTCACCCCAATAGCTGGAAAAATAAGAGGGAAAGGAGACCCTGAAATTTAACCACTTGTGCAAATATTATAACAAAAAAGTTATGAAATTTCATTACTCTCGTTATATAATGAAATTTTCATGAACTATTCTTTAGAAGCACTTTAAAAACTAAATGCCAGCACCCCCTAATTTTGTAATGAGTTTTAAAACTTTTTTTCATTGATCACACAGCTCTAACCTCTACCTCACAGTCCCAGAATTTTACTTCTTTGATTGCATGAGATAAAGCCTATAGGAAAGAAGTTTCTAAATTTATTACAGTATTGTTTTAGAAGAGAGGGAGAATGTGTATTTAAGCCTTTTCTTACTTGCAGATTCCCCACTCCAAATTTCCTCTCTTGGTATTTCAAAATATGAAGCATTGACATACAAAAATATATTCTAGCCCTGAACTATGGCATAGTCCTATCCACATTTGAGGGTTCGTGAAAATGTCAGATTCCACGCATTTCTAAAACTCAGTTCATGATTTTCTGGATGCTCACAAAAATGTCAAGTGTAATTCTTGCGCCAAGGTATATAAAGAAATGGAAGATACTTTACAGTTACATAACTAAGCAAAGTCTGAAAAGCACAGACATTCCTATCCCCCAGTGTTGGCAAAAACAAGATGCATGAAGGATGATGAAAATGTCCCATGTGTATAGGGTGTTTCATATCTGGAACCCATCATATTACCTATAGCTTCCATGTTGATAATAACATGGTAAGAGACTGCCAGCATCAGTTTTCCAAATCAGAAACAATGGCTGAGTGAGTTTCAACATTTACAGCCAATAATCAGCTGGACTCATATTGAATATGTGTCATGTAGACTTACGTGTTAAATGGTTCTGGTTCCCACATAAAAGAGGACCTGTGATAGAGTTTCTTTTAGTTAAATCTCCTGGTCAATATTCTTTTAGCCTACGAGTAGTTGAAAATGACGCTTCTTTTATACTATCATACACTGATTGTTTAGGCAGAGGAAAGCATATCTAGAGCAAGCACAGTCAAAGATGTGCGCGGCAAACAAAGAAATTGTAATCAATAAAAAAAACCACACCTCAAATCAAACTGCTCAGCTCTTCTTTTATTTCAAGGCCTGGAATCTCATGCAGTGAATATTTTTCTGTCTTGATCACTTCAATCTTAGCAACAAAGATAAAAGAGCCAAGTTCTTTTTAAACTTCAAGATGATAATCAATACTCTGATGAAACCTTCAGTCCTACAGAGGTGCAAAGAAACTTTCCCTCTTCTTATCTCTTTGTGTTGGGAGGAGTAGTACTCCTGTTTAATTTGGTAGAAGGTGTTGATTGATTTAAAAAATTAGTTTGAACTGGAAGACATTTACTTACATGAGATGCTAATTCTATAGCTACTTTTTCAGGATGCTTTTTTTTTGCATTTCATTTTTGCAGCTTTCATTCTTCAAGAACAGTGAATGCCAAAGGGGGAGAGAAAGTCAGCCCAGACATGTTTAAGAATGGTTTTAATCACTGATTATATCCGAATACAGTGGTTCCCAATCTTTTTGACCAGGGACCACTTTGACCAGAGACCACTTTGACCAGGGACCACTCTCCAACATTAGTAGCAAAATGGTTACGAATCAGTTTTTGGTCAACTTTAGATATGGCTTAGGGCAGTGATTCAAAAAATTGCATTGGATAGACCACATCAGCACTGGTTTCTGATACAGAGCATACATATGTCATGAACAGAGACAGGGAAGGAGTGGCAGGCAGCACAAAAGAAGCAGAAATAAAATAAAATGAAAGAAGGGAAAGAGAAAGAAGGCTCATGGACTAGATTTTCATCATTGCGGCCCACTGATGGTCTGTGGTTAAAAACCACTGCTCTAAAACAATATTGTGCTTGATTCTCCCAGCAACCAAATTTCAGTTCACATTGACAGTTTTGTAATGTAGTGATCTAAGTAATGGATCAGGATTCAAATTCTTATTCCAGCATGGAAACCCACAGAGTCATCATGGGCAAGGAAGACAATACCAAACCATCTATAAACAAATTTTGCCAAGAAAATCCTAGAAGAGGTTCCTCTTAAGGTCACCATAAGTCCTAAACAACTTGAAGGTACAAAACATCAACAAAATGAAATAATGCCTGGGATTTAGTATTGGACTTATATCTACATAAGTGGACTTGTGACTGTGGGAAGTAGAATTGGGCTGTTTCATAATATCCAAATTCAGCAAAGGGATGCTGTAACTTTACTATGTAGTAAGCCAACAAAGTGGCCATCCCAATATGCATCAGTGTTGAAGGGCATCAGTAGAACCTAATGTACATCAGGACACTTTTCTTGGCACCCTGATACATTTATCAGTGTTTGTACAGCTTTTTACATTTGAGAAAACCAGTATAGAGTAAGGTTTAAAGTGCTGGACCTGAAACAGAGAGATCCAAGTTCAAATCTCTACTAAGTCATGGAATGAACCACACAACCTTGGGCCACTACATTGTATTAATAGTGATAAGTGATCAATTGTTATTTGCTGGTGTGTTGATTTAGTAGGGAGAGGGAAATAAGGTAAGTGGATATGTAAATTCATAGTATAGTACTAGTACATGAAGCATAAGAACAATAATATTAAAATATTGTGATGCACAAACACTTCCAGTTGTATTCTCACAGATCACTAGTTTGTCTCTCTGTCTCTCTCTCTATCTCTCTATCCACCTATCTATTCTATTTTTGTCATCATTTTTGCTAAAGCCCCAGAAACTACCACAGGAGGATCCTGAGAGTGATATCATAGAGAAAGATACAAAGAAAGCCAAAGACAAACAGCAGTAACTGAAAATGTGTGTGTGTGGGGGGCGCAATCTGAATTCCTTCAGAGATACAGAATAAATATTTTATTATAACTACAAAACAATGTACTTTAACTGTCTTTCACCTGTTTGACTTTTCATCAGAAAGTACGTGCTAAGCATCCAATGAAGTACACTGCAGTCTGTAAAACCATATGCCAAAGAAAGCATATTAGTCTTCCGTGGAAGATGTGGCTGGCTACATACTGGACCCTGCTGGTTTTGTGACAAAAGACTAACACAAGTATACTCCCTGAAAACTGTAAAAGGTATTCCTTAGTGTAAGGGGAGGGGAATCAAAGCAAAGCAACCCACAATTTGATGTGGTGGATGTGTCCCTCCCCCTTGACACTATCTTTATATTTCTCTTTGACATAAATCCTTTCTACAGCCGTACACTTGCAGCTGTTTTGTTTCTCTGGTAGAGTTTGTATTACATAGCAAGGTTGGACAACTATGGCAGTCTAGAGGTGCACATTAGCCCTCCAGGAAAAAAGCAATCATTTGTCCCAAGTGCCCCATAGGGGACATGGAGGCATTCTCACAATGGTTTTGTGCCTTCCTGAGGCCACGAGAAAGCACTTGGGGTTATTTTGAGGCAAAAGGATATGCATACATGTATGTATGTATATATGTATATGTATGTATTTGTTTTTATTTCTGGGAGGTTCTGGGGGGGGGGGGGGGGGACTCCAAAATTAAATGTGGTTAAAATCATTCAAAATTATTCTAACCTTTACAGGAATCTTGGGGACATTGTGGAGCAAAACAAAATGGGGAAAAATAAATTTTATTTCTCAAACATGTTTTGCCTCTGGGAAATCCCAGTGGCTAAAAATGGCCACAGATGACTGGATTTGACCCATGGGCTGCACTTTCACCACTCCATGGGAAGGCATTCTGCATGGTATCTCCCAAGTCCTCACCAACAGCACCTGCACACATAGTTAGACTGCAGATTTTAGGCTTTTTCTACACTGCTATATAAAATCCAGATTATCTGCTTTGAACTGGATTATATGGCAGTGTAGACTCATTTAATTCAGTACAAAGTAGATAGTGTGGATTATCTGATTTAATAATCTAAATTAAATGGCAGTGTAGAAGGAGCCTTAGGCCCCTTCCAAACAGGACTTTAAACACAGGAGTTTAAAGTCCTCAAAAGGGGAGGTGGCTAGACAACATCAGTGCTAAATGCATGCTGAATCGCTACAAAGGAGGGAAACCGCTGCTTACAAAGGTAACATTTCATCCAATTTCTGGCCAAAATATGTACGTCTTCTTATGTCTGTGTGACCCTGCATCTCAAAAAAAACCATGTATTTTCCTCTCCCAACCCCCCATGTTGACTGCTCCAGGTGATGTCCCTTTAAAAAAGGCCAAAACAGTTGATCAGCCGATTGGGCTGTCAAATGGATGCACAGCTGATTTAAAGGAAGCACAATCAGAGAACCATTAGAACTATTTGAAACTATTTCACACTGTATAATATTAAACAGAGCTTTAATAAATAATTAGGGAAGATAGAAATCCAGCTGACATTTTTTTAATTCACTCTATTATGTGCTGAACCTCATAATGTGAGTCACCCCAAGCCGCACGGGAGTGGCGACAGACAAGTTGAAACAAACAAACAAATAAATAAATAAAATAAATATGCGCACATGCAAATATACTTGTATTTATTATTTTGAGATATGTGCAAGTGCGAATATATGAATCAGCACATAACCAATTTTTTAAATAAAAAAAATAGCGGATGTTCCCCGTTTGCCCTCTATTTTATCCTGAGGCACAGAAGGGAGGCCAGTGAGGAGCACAAGGTAAGAATCCTAAGACCGGTAGGTCTGTGTGGGGATCTGCTCTAAGATCCTGGGTTTTTTTGCCCGTCTTTTTAATCCTGTATTTTGGCATTGTCTATTTTGGTCCAGATTATCCAGGTCAGATAGTCTGGACCTGGAAACAGCCTGGGAGATGATTCTAAATAACCCTCCTTGAAATGCAAATGCAAAATTCCATAGGAAGGATAACTAGTAAGGTGACAATTGTAGAGCTTGTTTCAAATGATACCAAATCTATCTAAACAATTTTTATAGGAATTGAAAAAAAAACCTGCTGAAGATATGAATTTTTGCTATAAAATACAATTTTCCAAGCTGTGTACCAAAGTGATTTGATACATTTTGATAGTTTTGACCTGCACATAAGATTATACTGCTAGCTAACAATACACTGTGTACCTATAACTCTTTTTTTTAAAAAAATTTGGTACCTTTTGGAAACAATTTACACAAGTGTGTAGTATCAAAGTTTTGGATTTGTAAATATTCATACTTGATGAAACCTGGGAATCTGGTGGCTTTCTGTGTAGAAAGTTCTAAACTGGAGGGACCAGTCTCTGCTTTAGGCACCCAAAGACCTAGTCCCAGCTCAGTTTTCTCCTATGTATAGACCGGAAGTCCAAAAACTTTTAAAGCAGAAGGCCAGTTCACAATCCCTCAGGCTGGTCGGGGGGTGGGGTGGGGCACACTGGACAATTGTTTGAAAAAAATGAATAAATTCCTATGCACATTGCAATATATCTTATTTATAGTGCAACCCCCCCCCCCCCCAAAAAACAACAATACAATATTTAAAACAAAGAACAATTTTAACCAACATAAACTTACCAGTCTTCCAATGGGAAATGTGGGCCTGTTTATGACTGATGAGATAGTCAAGCTAACTAGGATTGTTGTTACTGTGTGCCTTCAAGTCGTTTTTAAAGCTTGGGGGGGGGGATTAATGATTTTAGTGGGCCGCATCTTGTTTATGGGACTTCATTTGTGAACCCCAGGTCTAGACAAATCTATTTGAAGAAATATTTAAGTAAGGCACTTTAAACCAATAATTGAACTATAGGCAATATACTTCAAATGTGGTTTTTGATATATGTTCCATGTATTTGTGTTTAATCACTGATATCTCTAAACAACTGAGCACGTGCTTCTTCAACGCATGTTCTACAGAGATCTTAGATCCAATCTCATTGAACCATGGCTTCTAAAGTACCCGGGGCGCAGTGAAAGATGTTATTCCACCCTGCTGCTTTCGGACTCTAACACTGCAATGACTTACAGTGTTGCTAAGTTCTGTGCCCTTAATATCAGACGGGTGATGATTGACATCGTAAGGCAACAATATCCTGTCTTTTAAAATATATTTTATACTGATTTCTAGTCTGATTTTAAATAACTGTTTACTAGGGAGTTGTCCTTCTCCTCTTAGGGCGCTTGTGCCTGCTTTGTGCTGGTCTGTGACCGTAATAAAGTTTTGATTGATTGATTGATATCTTTATGTAAAGATGGGCATCATGCAGCACTGAAGAGGTTTAGGGAGTTGCAAGTCCTAGCAACTCTGACCAACAGACCATGGTTGATCAGGGTTGGAGGTGAAGGCCAGGAATATATAGAGAGCCACACCATTCCCAACCTTGCCATATGGCATGTCAAAGTCCGGCCTGGGGGTCAATTCGGCCCCTGTATAAATTTCAGCCAGCCCTCTCTCTCCAGGTCTCCAACACTTGTTTCTTTATTTCTTTCCTCTCTTTCTCCCTCTCTTCCTTGATTTGCTCCCCCCCCCCCCCCCCAATTCTTGACTTCCTTCCTCTTTTCATTCCTTCATTCCTTCTTGGGGATCAGGGCTCTGGAAAAGGCAGGCTCCTTGGGATGAGAAGAAAGATAGAAGGCAACCTCTTGCATTCCTTTACCCCAATTAAGCATTGCCTTCTCCACAGGCATCTCTGTTCCTTCGTATCCCCCCCCCCCCAGTGGTCTTTGCAAAGGAAGGCTTCCCAATTGCCCTGCTGCTGCATGGCCAGGAAAGGTGGGCCTTGGAGGTCAAACACCTACCTAGCTTCCCTTCCTCCCTTCCTTCTCCATCCTGAATTTGTCCTGCATCACTGCCCCACATTTTTCCAAAAAGGCTGCCCTTCACTGTGGCTCCTCCTTTGGGAAGAAAAAGAGAAAGCCAGGCAGCAACTATCATTCCCATCTGTCACAATCAAAGCCATCCCAACAGATGGCCATGCTTCCTCTGCTGAAAAACCTCCAGAGAAGGAGACTCCACCATACTCTGAGGCAGCATATGCCACTCTTTGAAATGACTTGAAAGCACACAGCAACCCTCTTAATTAACTTGACTCATCAGCCGAAAGCAGGCCCACACTTCCCATTGAAATACTGGTACATTATGTTGGTTAAAATTGTTCTTTGTTTTATATATTATATTGTTCTTTCACGATTTTTTAGCACTACAAATAAAACATATGCAATGGGCATAAGAATGTGTTCATTTTTTTTAAAAAAAAACCTATAGTCTGGCCCTCAACAGGCTGGGGGTCCATGAACTGGCCCTCAGCTTTAAAAGTTTGGGCATGCAGTGAGCATGAATTTGCTCAAGACACTTTTTTAATATATATTTTTTATTGAAAGTAAAAGTTAATACAAGAAAAGTGGTGGAACAATGATAGTAAAAAAAAGATATATATATATATATATGCATAAAAAGAAAATGTAATAGTAATTATATATATAATTATATATATATATATATAGAGAGAGAGAGAGAGAGAGAGAGAGAGAGTAGTGGACAAAAATATGGAGAGGGAAAAGAAAAAAAGTTTAAAAAATTAAAAATAGAAATAATTTTTTTTTTAAAAAAAATGGTGACTTCCTTCTTTCCTTCGGTGGTGTGTGACTTCTGTATCCTTCTTCCTCTGGTTGTTTGATTTAAATAGTTTTTTATTGTGGTTTTGTTTGTTTTTAACATAAAGTAATAAAAGCAAAAGAGTAGAAAAGAAAAAAATAGAGGCAGGGGAGAGAAGATGGGGTAGTGGGGGGAGGGAAAGGGATGGGAAGAGAATAAGGGAGTGATGGGATAGAGAAAAAAAGAATAAAGATAGTTATAACAGTTGTTCTTCCACTCAGGTCCGCAGGGAAATTGCTCGCTTACGAAATTAATTCTTTCGTCTAATTACATGTCCAGAGGTCTTCATTCTTTCGAGATAGGAGGGTTCTGATATTATTGGATCTTTGTTTCTTTCAGGTAGGCCCGAACCGGCTGCCAATTTATTCTGTTTATTAGCTTTTGATCATTTACTATACTTTTTAATGTATCCAGATCCATAAGTTCGTTAAGTTTAATCGCCCAGTCCGTAAGATCTGGTAGATTCTCCTTTTTCCAGTTCCTTGCCAGAACCATCCTGGCCGCCGCAGATATATAGTATAGTATTTTGTCCTTGTTTGTCTCCATTTTCCCATTAGTTAAACTTAATAGGAAGACTTCTGGTTTGAATTCAATATTAATCTCTAATATCTTTTGGGCATGCATGTGAATTCTCTTCCAGAATTTGTTGATCTTATGACATGTCCACCAGCTATGTCCTCTGGTTGTTTGGAATCTCCCTCACCCCAGTCTAAATCAATAAATGTCTTGGAAATTGTCTATATATGTATTCTTAATTTGATTTTTTTTGTTGCAACAAGGCACTTTTGATTAGAATTTTTTTTAAAAAAACTTTAGTTGATTTGAATAAGGTTTTATTTTAATTCTTTGTAAATTCTATAAACACGGGAGTTAAAAGTGGGAGAATACACCCTGCATTTTTGTATCCTTGTATATATATTTGAGGAGTCTTGTGTGTATGGATGACTGCATTTGTAATTGGTAAATAAATAGCTAAAAGACTCCATCTGTCTGCAGTTTTTTGTCACTGTTTAGTGAGCAAAACTGTTTGCCTCTGTAACCTGGTTTATTTCCAGAAAGCCACAGGCAAGCTTTGCATATGCATTTTGACCTTATTTGCCCACAATCTTCTGCCCTTTGCCCTTCGCAGATAATAAATCTGTGTATAGCATCACCAAGAAACAACTTTGGAGCTACATTGTGTTATAACTCTATGCAAAGAGGGGCAGTCATTATATTAAGCTGTTAGTAGTGTATTATGATCCTGGACAACTGCCAAACATTTTGAGGGTGGTCTTTTTCCAATTGGCCAAGAAACTCCCATTTTGCAATGTCTTCTTTGCACAGATCACCCAAAAAAGGTAAGCAAAGAAATTTAGCATCTTTGAGACTAAATGAAAGAAGCTGTAACATAAACTTTTGAAAACTGTGGTCACATCTACACCTGTCAAAATAACCTGGAATATTAAGAGCCAGCACAACCTTGCAGTTGCTTTGGGGCGCTTTTCAGGTACAGATGACTGGCCGGAACAACAGCACATTGGTATCACCACCAGTGTTTCACTGGCCAAAAGCAACTCCCTGGAAAAGTATAGCTGTTGATGCCACTTCTAGTGAGTTGACAACAGGGCACAGTAGAATTAATGCAGTGTGATACCACTTTAATGGCCATGGTTCAATGCCTTGGAATCATGGGATATGTAGTTTGATGAGGCACCACTACTCTTTGGCAGAAAAGGCTAAAGACTTTGTAAAACTACAACTCCCATGATTCCATCACATTAAGCTATGGCAATTAAAGTGGTGTCAAACTGCATTAATTCTATGGTTTAGATGCACCCTCTCTAATACAAATCCACGTTATTACAATATACACTTTTTCATATCAGCCCAGATTACAGGGGATCAAGGGACTGTGCTCAATTTTAAAAAATAATTTAGAAAGTCATGGGATAACTAAGGGCCCTTCCACACGACCCATAATGTGGGAGCTCCTGTGATTTTACTGGAGGTGTCGAGACAACATCTACAGAAAAACCGAACTAATTCAGGACAAAGTAGGAAAAGCCTGCTTTGTCCCAAATTAATTTGATACTGCATTAGACCTGAGTCTTCCTGAAAGACCAGGTCTAATGCAATATGAGCCCTCTGGAGACTGACAGCTCAGTAGGTCTGGGACTACTGAGAGGTCAGTTTGCACAGCCCTTTCACATTTTCTGGCTGAATCAGCCCTGAAAATCCTGAGGGCAATACTCCTTCCCCAACACCCCCCCCCCAAAAAAAAGACTTTAAAAATAAAATTACTTACCCAGCTGCCATTATACTGCTGCCGGAGCTCTCCTGGTACATAGAAATGACATGCCAGGAGAAGGGGGGACAAGGAGAGATTTTCCTCCTCATCCCCTTTTCTCCTGATGTGTCATTTCCACATGCAGAAAAGCTCTGGCAGCAGTTTAATGGTGGTTGGGTAAATAATTTTATTTTTTGAAGCATTTTTGGGAGTGGTTTGAGTATCTGTATTCTCCCAGAAAGTATAGGGAGGACATTTAGACACACACACACACACACACAGAATGGACTTTGGGGGCTGGTGTGTGGACTAAACCTAGTTCGGTGCAGACTTTTCCGGTGTGTGGAACCGGCCCATGTAAGGTTGTAAAACTTTTAATGGGCTAAATAGAAGGGTTGGTTTAGAACCAAAAAATCACGGTTCTAAAAACCAATGGGAGGGGGGGGGTTTATGCTTAACGTAATGACTTACAAAAAATTTTCAAAAAAATTCTTATTTGATATGTTATTACTTACAAAATTTTGTCATTAGTTCTAAATTGTCCAAAGCAGGGAAACAGGACTGACACTGTTTTAAACACAGGCAAATCAAGTGGCAACATTTCCCATCTTCTTTGGAGTGCAATTCACTGGGACCTATTATTATTATTATTATAAAATGCCTGGGCCTGCTTGGAGGGAAATATAATGAATTAATATTAATATTATTATTACAATAAAATGCCTGGGCCTGCTTGGAGGGAAATATAATGAATTAATATTATTAATATAATAATAATAATAAAATGCCTGGGTTTCCTTGGAAGGAAATATAATGAATTAATATATTATTAATATTATTATTATTATAAAAGGCCTGGGTGTCCTTGCAGGGAAATATAATGAATTAATATATTATTATTATTATTATTATTATTATTATTATAAAAGGCCTGGGTGTCCTTGCAGGGAAATATAATGAATTAATATATTATTATTAATATTATTATTATTATATAAATGGCCTGGGTGTCCTTGCAGGAAATATAATGAATTAATATATTATTATTAATATTATTATTATTATAATAAAGGCCTGGGTGTCCTTGCAGGGAAATATAATGAATTAATATATTATTATTAACATTATTATAAAATAGTTGCCCACCTCTGGTCAAGGCCTGCTTCTCTAGTGCTCTTCTCACTCCAGCTTTTCCCCCTTCAGTTTTCCAAACACCTCTAGGAATCTCCGTTTGTCCTCTATGATTTTTCTTGATTCTGAACTTTTCCTTCTCGTCTCCGTGCTCTTTTCACTCCCTGCTCCCCTTCTTTCAGCCTCATTTATCTCCTTCTCATCTGTCCTTCTATCTAGCCTAATTTCCTGGGGGTTTAAACGGCTTTTTTCCTCTCAGTCCTCCAAACCACTCTAGGAGTAGCGCTCTGGTTCTCTATGGTTCCGGTTGGTTTTTCACTTCCTAGAGGAAGGCCTTTCAGTTAAATTAGGCTCTGACCATGCGAAGGCCCTGATCTGACTGTGAGTAATGTCTGGAAAGCTATTTTGGAGGGGATAATTTTCCTGTTAGAGGGGCATCCGAAATAATTACAATAATAAAGAACTTTTGGGCCCACGAAGTGCGGAAATCAAAGTCCACTTCCGGTTTGGCAGGAAAAGTGCGGTAAAGCTTAAAATTAGCATTTTGAACGGATCTAATACGAATTATTTTAATTTCTTCATCCGAAAACCCAACCCTACTAAATAGTTCACTAGTAGTTAAACATCCACTGCATGGAATGAACAGAAAAATAACATTCAAAATCATATTAATTACTGACGAGTATCCATCATGCCTATCATTTCTAAGTGATCTGTCTGCAGCATTGCTCACCCTTACTTTTGAAGGCCAGTCAGCATATATTGTATTTCCTTGAGTCTAACACTCACCTTTTTTGGGCTAAATTTCTTTTACAAAATTAGGGCACACATTAGATTCAAGTAACACAGTAATCTTAGTGCAGAGCCAAACCAAAAGGGGAAGATGCCTCCGGAGCTACACCTAGAACTCCTCTTTGAGGGACATCATCTCTAATTTCATGCTGTGTGATCCTAGGACTTGTAGTTTGGGGAAGCACCCACATTCTTTGGCAGAGAAGGGTCAAGACTTTGTAAAATTACTGCCCCCATGATTCCATAGCACTGAACCAAGGCAATTAAAGTGGATTCATTCTGCAGCATAGATGCACCCCAAATTTTTCTTTTCCATCACTGGAAGCTTTGGTGCTCTAACACAATTGTTTATAATGAAGGCATTCTAAGCAAGCAGCAACTGTAATGGTCAAAGGAAAGAAACTTAAGCTTAACCCATGTCAGCTGTTTTCTTTAAGCATGTTCTTTCTGTATATGAGGTGGGTTAACCTCTTTAAAATCAATGTTGTTGTTGTGTGTCTAATAGGCTTTGCCATATTCCAGGCAATTGTAATTTTGAGAGCAGAAAATTTCATTAGGACGCATCTCAAGAGGCCACGCTGTTTAATATCCCTTTAGAAGTCTGTATTTTCCTTCAAAACACATTCAAGCTAAGATTTGACTAGGGGTGTTTTCCTTGATCACTGTTAGTACCTTTGGGGATGACAAATTATTGGTACCTTTGTAGTCTAATAATAAGGGGATACTCTCTGTCCTTGGAAATGTTTGAGGAATCCTGATTTGTTGGGCTGTAATGTCATGTGTGCAATGTTTATCGATTGATGTTGAGCGTATTTCACTAAAACGTTTGCAAGGCTTTCTCACACTCACTCTCTCGCACTCTCTTTCACACACACATTTCAAAGTATTGTTTTCTTCTAGTTACTGCTCTTTTATTTTCCTTGTGCTTTGAATAAGAAATTGCATCACGTATCATGAGAGAAACAAAATCTAAGTTGATCAAATAATAATAAGGCATGACTGTCATAAGCTCCTGGGCTATTTTAACTAGACATGACAAACTCTATCAGATTCAGCATGAGTTTTCAGAAGTGCTGCACTGACATTGGGAATAGTTGACAAAACTCAGAAAATCAATTTCAAAAATGTCAGCTGTCTGATGGAGAGAAGCACCCAGAAAAGTGTTTCCTCTTAGCCATTTCTCTTTTTTTATGACTTTGATAGATTGATTTTATTTGTTCCCCATGTCAACGTTTTGCCACTAAAAAACAGATAAATGTAGCTCATTTTAGAGGTAAAGTTCATAAAGGTTACACAGACAGATCACTGAATACAGGGCATAGACTGCATCCGGAAAACAGCCAACTGCTGGAAAGCTCTTCAGTTTGTTTTGTATGGTATATCTGCACTGACTGTCATTCTGAATAAGATAACAGTGTGCATCCTCAGTGCTACCGCCGGTTTTTATATAATTTTTATTTCATTTGCATACACACAAACACACACACACACACACACACACACACACCATAAACAACGAGCCTACTTACCACTACTAAAACAGAGACAAGAATATTTAAGACCATAGCACAGAATGACTTTAAAACCATTAGTCTGCATTATTTCCCATTGCTCCAATGTATAACCAAACCTTTGGGCCGATTGTAATCCACCCTGAGTCTGCTGCAGGGTGAGAAGGGTGGAATATAAATACTGTAAATAAATAAATAACTCATTTACTTGTTCCATTGCTGTTTTCAAATGCTAACAGTAATGCAGTAATGCATTCTGCAGTGCAGCTAGCTACTCATCATCGCAGCCCTTGCTGCCTCAATTTCAGGAATAGAATGTGAGCAGCTTCTTTGATCCACAGCAGTAAACCAGTCTCAGCAGTTTTGATCTCTATCAGACATTTGAAAGTTAGCTTTTTTTTGTAAAGCTAACTGCACGTAATTACACATTCAAGATTGAGCCACCCATGAATACCTCACATTATAACAAGGACAATTCACAACAATTAAACATTGCAGGAAACATCCTCCCCTGTCATTCTCTTTCAGAGAAATGTGAAGGTAGGGAGAGGAGTGTTAGATTATATGATTGCTAATTAAGAAGTCCTACTACTTTGACCCTTCAAACCCTGGTTCTATTTCAACACTGTTGGACCTCCAGCTGGCTCTGGCAAAGAGACAGTCCAACCACCCTCTGATCTACCATTATAAACTCAGAGGCAACTTCATAGATCACAATTTTTCCAATAGGAATTGTTCTTGCTTCTGTAGTGGAATATCACAAGTGTTTCCTCCATGTAAGCGCCCCCAAGGACTTTCCATTCACATCTTTCTTTTTTCCAACCACATCTGTCATACCCACAGTCCAGGTATGCTCAGCAACCACTACCAAAGACTGCAGAGAAATGAAAACCTTACCACCTCATCCCCCAATTCATCTATGACACAAGGGACTTGACAGCCCTACTTTTCTGTAATGTTTGAGTGATACTGCATCTTTTAAAATGTTGTTATTGTAGTAGTTTTATATGGTATCTGGCACTACTAGGCACTGGGAAAGTATTAACAAGAAAAATATCATGTCCATGTATCTACAAATTTAAATGAAAGCAATTGCAGCATTATGGACAGGAGACATTATACATTTTTGCTGTACACAGAAAAATATTTTGCATAATGCAACTTCTATTTCATGCAACAAAAAAAGCTATCCCAATTGCCTTCATAATTATTTCAGAGCTGAGAGTGCTTCATCTAGACCAGCATTTCTTAACCTGGGGGTCGGAACCCCTGAGGGGAAGTCTTGAGGGGATTTTCAAGGGGGTCTCCAAAGACCATCAGAAAACACAGTATTTTCTGTTGGTCATGGGGGTTCTGTGTGGGAAGTTTGGCCCAATTCTATCATTGGTGCAGTTCAATGGGCTCTTTGATTGTAGGTGAACTATAAATCCCAAAAACTACAACTCCCAAATGTCAAGATCTATTTTCCCCAAACTCCATCAGTGTTCACATTTGGGCATATTGAGTATTTGTGCCAAGTTTGGTTCGGATCCATCATTGTTTCAGTCTATAGTGTTCTCTGGATGTAGGTGAACTACAACTCCAAAAATCCTTCCAATATTTTCTGTTGCTCATGGGAATTCTGTGTGCCAAGTTTTGTTTGCCCTTGTTTAGGAGTGCAGTTGGGAAACAGCACTGATCCCCTCCCAGAAAACAACAAAACATTTTCTGAAATGTAGTTCTCTACTTTGCAGTCTGATGTAGCTGTATTTGTGGTCTCAATTGGAGGAGTATTGTCTGTGTTTAGAGTGTGTGTGTCTGTGAGAGAGGGAACATGCATGCATATATAGGCAGTCCCCGAGTTAATTCTATCTTTAGGAAGATAGGAATTTGGTCCAGTGAATGAAAATACATCCTGCATATCAGATATTTACATTGCGACTCATAACAGTAGCAAAATTACAGCAAAATTACAGTTATGAAGTAGCAACAAAAATAATATTATGATTGAGGGTCACCACAACATGATGAATTGTATTAAGGGGTTGTGGCATTAGGCAGGTTGAGAACCAGCAATCTAGAATAGACTTTGTATAACTTTCTGGGATTATATAATGAAGAGCATAAATAGAGCAATACGAGATTTTAAACCTAATTTTGAATGATGATAAATCATAAAATGAACTTATTTTATTTGATACGTAGCATCTTTCTCCTACATTACTGATAAGATACATAAGCACTTATTTATATGGAAGCTCTGTTATGGCAGATTAGAAGAACAAAGAGCGATTACTCTTTCTTGTACTATCCAACAACCTGGCCTTTATAGTTGAAAATGTTACTAGGTTTAAGCGCACCATTTAAAATGTCAGCCTTATGCCAAGGTATGAAATGAGATTCAGAGTGGTGTATTTCTCTCTCTCTCTCTTTTCCTTCTAAGGGTAGAAGTGAGGCACGATCTCGCCTTTATGGAGTAGTAATGAACTGAGCCCAAAAGCTTAGCTATGATTATGTCAACAGTTTAGAACTAATCTGGATCAAAATTCAATAGAGGATTTCATTCACCTAGAAAATATGCAAGTTAAAAAACAGCTTGGAAAGGGCATTAGTGCATGGTGAAATCTAGGAGAGATTTGCATATCGTTGAGACAATTGGGAGAAAGAACCCTCATAATTTAAGGATGGGAAAAGTAATTGCCACGATCCATTAGAGAGCCAAACTGAAATAGGAAATTATTTTTCTTGCATTTTGTCAGGATTTGTCCATGTCGTTTGTGTAAAAAAAAAAGCGAGAGGGATAAAATATAATATCTCAAAAACGATGATCATGATGCATTTTCACTTTCTCTCGCCATCTCTCTCTCTCTCTCTCTCTCTCTCTCTCTCTCTCTCTCTCTCTCTCTCTCTAAGACAGTCTCATGAGCCAGACATTTGAATCATAAGGACTTCGGGGATGGGATTTTCACTCAGAGATCTCCATTCTTAGGTGGATTAAGAGGATTAAAAACCATTAAATGACCATCCCCTAACTCCCTAAAGCAGATTTGCCTTTTCTTTTCTTTCCACTTTTTTTCTCTATCCTTCTTCCACCAGGGCAGACTTGGGGGTAAAAAAAAGGACAGCACAAAAGAGGTCCTTAGCATGACAAAAGGCAAACCTATACACCAAACTGCCAACATATTAAGACAATGAAGTCCAGGCAGTCTAACCCAGATCATTTTCCCTTGGAGCAAATGGCATCAAACTTGGCAACAGCATTGTTGCTCAAACTTGAGCACGGGCCCAGATTTTTAAAAACTATTTTATTTAATTTTATTTTTCCCCATCTGAAGCACAAGGTGTCATATTAATTATTTAAATCTTCAGAAGATTTCAGCTGTATCCTCCAAGGCTTCGCTCCGTGCCAGAAGGTCTCCAATCTGCATTAGCTTTTGTTAATTAGAGCTGAAACAAGGGCTTTGATCTCAATGAATATAATAACCAAAAAAAGAAAGAGAGAGAGAGAGCAAAACTTCCTGTGTGATTTATCTTTTACCTATTTTCTGCCTTTGCTGTCTTTCCACTCAATTAGACTTTGATTTACCTTGTCTGAGTAACATTAAACAACTTGTCTACAAAAGAACTTAAGCAGCTTCAAAAGGCAGTTGTTAAATGCTACACGAAGTGATCCTGCATCTTGAAAAGGGAATGACAGTTATTTTTAATTTTATTTTTATTATAATTTTCAGTCACAATGTGCATGATGCAGGAGGAGGGGGGTTGATTTGTACCGGCAAGGATGTATGTCTACTGATCTCAAATATCACAGGTTTTCCTGTTGGGATTGATCTTGCCTCATTAAGAGACTTGTTTCTAAAGCCATAGTACAGATAGAACAGAAGGGCAGTGAAATTCAACAAGATGGTCTCCGTATATTCTGACTTTGCCTGAGTTTGCAGCAGTGCTTAGATCCAATGGGGTCACTGTGGGGCTTGCTTTGTTTTAAAAAAACACCCCATTAACATTTTTTTCTGTACAGAAAGCTCTGAAAGACCAATTTCCTAAGCCACCAAATGAAAAACATTTATCAATTTTTGGTGTCGCATGAGATCTAGTCTGTGTACCGAGCCTGAAAGTATTGAACCCTCCTCATCATGGGGGTTAGTCTCCCTACCCCCCCCCAATCAACCTCCACCTATCAGAGATATTCTGAAATAACTTCCCACAATGAAATCTACATTTGAGGTATACAAAATACATGAGGGTGATGTGATTTTTTCTTTCTTTATCAGAACGGATAAAAATCTAGGCGCCCAGACCTCATTAACAACAACACCCAGTTCTGAAAATGTACCCTGGATTGTTCCATGCAGATCAGCACAATCCCAAGAGACTGGTCACTTGTGGTTTTTATCATTTTGGAGTGAATAAATTAGAGGACGTTGTATGAATTCTGAGCATAAAAATATCAGAGCTGAGAAGACAAGTCTTAAAATAATGGTCAGGAATGCTAATAACCTCATAGCTGACATTGCCTGAGAGAAGGGTGCTTTGTGTGTGTGTGTGTATATATATATATATATATATATATATATATATATATATATATATATATAAATACAATATGAAGTGGGGTTAAAATGAAAATGTTAGTCAAAAAATGTTACATTGCCAGGAAAGTCTATTGGACCATTTTAACCATTTCCTGTAAGTCTTCACCGTGCTTCCAACAATTGCACTGCCAGACTGAGAGCACACCTATATTGTAGTATTAATACAGTTTGGTACTACTTTAACTGCCATTGGTCAATGCTATGAAATCATGCGAGTTGTAGTTTTACAAAAGTCTCTAGCCTTCTCTGCCAAAGAAGTCTGATGCCTCACCAAACTAAAAATCACCAAACAAACAAAAAAAAACCATGCAACCATGACAATTCAAGTGGAATCAAAGTTTTATAACTCTGTAGCCCAAAAGGATCCTAGGATGATATTCAAATAAACGAAGCAAGAAGTAATGACTGATTTTACAAAAGCTATTTGGGGTGAAACACATATCTTACTTATAAACTATTCTTTAACTATAGAAGTACATTTCCTACATTAATCTCAAAAGGATGAGAGAACCATGATTGGAGAATATGCCACACTATGTTTCCACCCTTTTACACTGCCATATTATTTACTTACTTACTTACTTACTTACTTACTTACTTACAGTATTTATATTCTGCCCTTCTCAGCCTGAAGGGGACTCAGGGTGAATTACAGAACACATACAGGGTAAACATTTGATGCCGTTAAATAGACAGGACAGACAACAGATAGAACTATGTGTCAGCATTTTTTCCAACTTTGGCATCCTAGGGGTTGTGCTCGATTCCAGCCACAGGGGTGTGCTGTCGCTCCATCCTTTATTATAAAAAGCCCTTGATCACAGACTTTCTACTTCCTTTGATCACCAGCATTTTCTGGTGTTTCCTTTTTATGGAGCCGTGAAATACCTCCCTACTTAAACAGTGCCTAATTTCTCTACTCACAGGTCATAGCTGTTTTCGGACTGCTTAGGTGGACAGTGAGCTGGGCTGAAGGTTGGGTGCTCACCTTTCAATGGTGTGATCTATTGCTGCTGGTGATTAACCAGCTGTTCTAAAGCCTGGTGCTAATTATCGAGAAGATAATCCACATTATTTGCTTTGAACTGGATTATACGAGTCTACACTGCCATATAATCCAGTTCAAAACAGATAATTTGGATTTTATGTGGCAGTGTAGAAGGGGCCATAGACAATGATAGCTTTGTAATATTCATATAAGAAGAAAAAAATATGGGCAAAAAACCTCATTTTTTAAAGTTCAGTACTTCTGTTCCTGCCCAACTGTAGTCCATTTTAGGCCCCTTCTACACTACCAAATAATCCAGGTTATCAAAGCAGAAAATTCACATTATCTGGTTTCAACTGGATTATCTTAGTCTACACTGCCTTATCCAGTTCAAAGCAGATAATCTGGATTTTATATAGAAGGGGCCTCAGAGTGGGAAATTCAAGATGTTGTTGAATTGCATCAGGATTTTTCAAACTGAAGTGTCATGAATTGTGCACGTGAGCATTACTGATACAAATGCATCATTTTATACCTCATCTCTAGCTTACAAAACATTTGACTGAAATAAGAACACCTGGGATCAGTGTCCTTTAAAGTTATTGCGATATCTAGTAACGGGAAAGTTTTGTCCATGTCCATGACCTTGTGACGGCTGATGTATTTCATCATTTGAAGCACCAGTCAATGAGCGATAGATGTCTATGTCTGAAGCATCCCAACTTTGTTTCAAACCTGAAAGGAACAAGAAAAGCTTTCAAAGGAAGAACAGTCACTCTCCCTCCTATACTAGTACAAAGAAAGCCAATATCGACTGCTAGTTAATTTTAATTGTGCCACACAGGGTTCATTCCCATGTTCATATTTTAAACCCTCCTTCCTACTAATACTTAAGAGAGCTTACTTTGCTCTCTTTCCCTTCTTCCTCCTCCTCCTCACAGAATTTACATCTTCCTCCAGCATAGGTTGCCTTTCCATTTCTTCTCTGAGTGTTATTTTACCTGGAAAACATGTGCACAGTGATACATTTCTGATAGCAGACTGTGCCTGCAATAGCTGACAAAAGATGTTAACAGCCATGGTGGCCAGAAGCAATTGGAAAGCAGCCAACATTAATAACCAATTAAATACAAAGCAGAAGTCAGAGGTATGTCAAATCATGAGGGCAATATGCCACATGTTTCTAGGTTATGCAATAATATCAAGCAACGAGAGAACCTCGCCATGCCCATCTCCACCCCACTTCTGGATGGCTAAATGGAAGGAAATGGGATAGGTTCTATAGCCAACAGAGGACTGTCTGCTATAGATAAATTGGGCTCACTGTCTCCAATAAGAAAGGCAATTTTGAAAGCTATTGTTACAAAGTAGATAGAGATTGGACATGACCATGGGGTAGAGAGTGCAGATGGATAGAGCTAGGAATTGCTTCGTGCTTGCTCTTGCTCCTTCACTTTTCACTCTCTTTCAGGCAAACAGACATTAGTGATGCCAGAAGTGCCACCATTGGATATCCTGCCATTTTTAATCAATACACAGTTCATAATATCTATATGTAGCCTATACCTTTATTTTCATATATGTTTCTATCACTGAAATAACAACTACAGATTATTCAACTGAACATTTTGTACTTTTCTCTCTACAACACCATAGCAATGGAAAATATTCCCTGCACCACCAATACCGACTCAGTAAGGAGCCTTTTTCAGAGGCGTGTGACATTGAGCATGATGTAGAGGAAGTAAATAAGAAGTACAGATTTTCTCTTTCTCTCAGCAAAGTAGAACCTGGGTTATTCACTCCTTGCAGATGGTGGGAAATTTCAGACAGATAAAAGGATATCCTGTTGCACACATAGTAAAAACAGTGAAAATTTTCTTTCGCTGCCAACTTAGAAGACTTAAATTTTTGACAAATCCAGAGGCTATATCCATTAATACGGATACTAAATATGTTAGTGAATACATATTTCAGATCAGTCACTAGATAGACGGGTTCAAAGGTCCAATTACATTCATGTTATGCTTGTGGGTTTCACATAAAGTAGATATAATAAGGGAACACATATGTCTTAGGTCAGTTTTTATCGGAGACTTTCTTGTATTCTCATGCATATGGCCAGAGGATGATATTGAAGTTCTTTTTAGCCACAGGTTTCAATGAATTATCATATAATGACCATTTATCTAATATGGGCTCAGAACAGACATTGCAATTCTGTACTCATAGACTGACATCCTGGTTGACTACCTGTTGAACTGCATCAGTTTTTCCAAGCCAACATTTCTGAAAATATCTTGTACCATTTCTGTCCATTTTTTTTGACCTGCTCAGAAGGATCAAGCTGTAGGAATCATATATTTCATTTCCCTTAAAATACACACGACTGCTCTCCAATGCTATACTGCCAGTCTCAACATACTGTTTTCAATATTTTGACTCAACATTCTTATTGCAGTTTTCCAGTGATACTATTTATTGATTTCTTTTGATTTATAGTCTGCTTTTCTCTCAAAATAGGCATCAAAAGAAAATCACAACACAATTAAAACAAAGCAAAGCCTATATTTGAATATATATATATATATATATATATATATATATATATTCTCCAGATTGGGAGCTAAACACTGAACTCAATTTATATCCATTCATACCAAACATATGCTATGCTAATTTGGAAATATGGATTGACTCTGACCTGAGATTTTGGCACACTGCAGGTCCCTGGCCATCAAAACCTTTAAGGAAGGATGATGATAAGAACATCTGGATGGCCACAGGTTCCCCACTTCTGGCTCCAAATTAGATAGGATGATCAGATGGGAAATAATCTAAATTGTTATATATTTAATAATTGCATAGAAGAGGAGATTTGGATGGGTGCTAATTGGTCTGAAGCAACATTTAAAATCTGCACTTACCTATCTAATTTCTTCAACAGTAAATAGTCCCATAACCTTGTTGTCTTCTTTATATGGTCATACTATCGGTCTAACAACTTTAGGGATTATTGTAAGACCTCGGTTTCTACAGGCTTTGTCTCCATGGATTCATCTAACCATGGCTCAAAAATATTTGGAAAAAATACAAAAGGTAAACTTTTTCTCAAAAAATACCAGAGAGAGAGAGAGAGAGAGAGAGAGAGAGAGAGAGAGAGAGAGAGAGAGAGTATGGCTAAACATCAATGTGCTGAGCACACTGATGTTTAGGCATGATCTCTCTGGCACGCAGTGGAATTGTTTATCATTTCATATATGGGGAATCATTTTTCTATGTCATTATATATAACAAGACTTGACCATCCATGGAATTTCCTCTCCATGAGGGGTTATGGGATCAAATGCCAGTGGATCCTGAGGGCTATCCACACTATATCAAATAGATTCAAATACTACATCCAGGAAGTTACATGAAAATATTTATATGGGCATTTGGGGTAATAAATATAAAAATGGAAGAAGAAAAAAATACTCCAACTTAATTTTAAAAATAGAATAAATATTTCTGGAGTCTTAGGCAAATCTTTTGCAGAGTTTGTGCTATAAGATGTTGATTCTGTGAGATTTTTGTTGCTGCATGACACATTCTCTAGTCAACTCACCCAAATGAATGCAGGTGCTTCCAAGTTAAATGGATCCATCCCCTCCTTTCCTTCTGGGAAAAACCTTGTACCAAATGGGTTCAGTAGCCCTACTTACAGCTGTTTGTGCTTGTAAGCGTGGGAAGATCCATTCACTTCAGACATGAAAGGGCCATGTCAATCCCCATCAATAGACAAGATAGAATTACAGGGAGCAAAAAGGCAGAGATGTCAGAAACTCGGCTGATAAGAAACTATGCTGAAGGCAAAAGAGCTTCTTAAGAGAAGCAAATACAGTATGCTCACCTCACTCAATCGTGGTTCTTTCTTTCCTGGCTTCTGTGAAACAAATCATGTTGTACCTGTTAGCTAGTTATAGTAACTAGTGCAGAATAAGCAGTTTCTCCTTTTTTCAAAGAGGTCTGTGTAATGAAACGTAGTCTTTACTATTTTGAAAGGAACAATGAAGTGGGGAGGAAAGACCAATTGCTCTGTTCATCAGGGTTTTTTATTCTCAGCATTCTTTTAATGTGAGTTGAAAGTACTGCTGTCCCGAAGGAATTAAATTGGAGTACTGCCAAGTGCTGGAGACAAAGTTAAGACAATTGGTAGAGTTGATGGACTCCTGTTGGATTCCCTTGTTTGATCCATTCTGGAATTTAAAAAAAACACCCAAACAACAGACATATGTGCATGGAACACATTATTTCTTTTGGTAAATAGCTTGCCATTATGTCATGATTCATTACTTCCTTCTATAAACGGAAATGAATTTGGAAAAGACAATCAATAGGAAATGATCTGACATTGAAGAATGTGTTCTAGACACATGTGATGCCTCTGCTCAAAACAGCTTTGTTCAGTAAGACAAATTCCACAATTAGAAGTCATTTATTGTCAATCATTTATAGAGTGTTGCAGAGAACACAGGCCTTCCAATGTGTACAATGAATGGAAAATTTCAGTGGCATTCAAAAGTCAAAAGTTGTAAACATATGTTTTAAAATGAAAGTAAACATAATAGATTTTATTTGATGTCTTCAGATAAATACCACATCTTCTTGCTCCAAACCCCGAGATGCCAAATATTGCTTGTAGCATGATGCCCCAAAACAGAAGTCTTTGTTCAAATTAGGCATGCTTCTGCTTAATAAATTGCCTGGCTTTCTAGGCAACATGGCTTCTTCTTCCCAGGGGCCAGCATGCCCTGGTGTTGCCCTATGAGAGAGTGAGAACTGCCTGTCAGTGAATTTAAACCCAAGCTTGATCTCATTGTTAGCACACCTGACCAGAGTGGCCTGGGTGAAGTTGTCACTCCAATTTGGGGGGCAGAAAGGCTCCTGCTCCAGTGCACTCTCAAACGTTGGATTCTGAACATCATCCCAACCAATCCTATCTCATAATTGTTCTTGCTTTGTAACCCAGAAGTTTGCCATTGTATTAGTTTTATTTGTTGTTGTTTATTCGTTCAGTCATTTCCGACTCTTTGTGACACGCCTGAGCTCCCTGTCGGCTGTCACCACCCCCAGTTCCTTCAGAGTCAAGCCAGTCACTTCAAGGATACCATCCATCCATCTTGCTCTTGGTTGGCCCCTTTTCCTTTTTCCTTCCATTTCCCCCAGTATCATTGTCTTTTCTAAGCTTTCCTGTCTTCTCATTATGTGGTCAAAGTACTACATCTTTGCCTCTAATATCCTTCCCTTCAATGGGCAGTCGGGCTTTATTTCCTGAAGTATGGACTGGTTGGATCTTCTCATGGTCCAAGGCACTCTCAGAACTTTCCTCCAGCACCACAGTTCAAAAGCATCTATCTTCCTTCACTCAGTCTTCCTTATGGTCCAGCTCTCACATCCATAGTTTACTATGGGGAATATCATTGCTTTAACTATGCAGATCTTCATTGCCAGTGTGATGTCTCTACTCTTCACTATTTTATCGAAATTGGTCATTGCTCTCCTCCCAAGAAGTAGATGCCTTCTGATTTCCTGGCTGCAGTCAGTTTCTACAGTAATCCTTGCACCTAGAAATACAAAGTCTGTCACTGCCACCACGTTTTCTCCATCTATTTGCCAGTTATCAATCAGTCTGGTTGGTAGAATCTTGGTTTTTTTTAATGTTTAACTGCAACCCAGCTTTTCCACTTTCTTCTTTCACCTTAAGTAGAAGGCTCCTCAGCTCCTCCTCATTTTCAGCCATCAAAGTGATATCATCTGCATATCTAAGGTTATTAATGTTTCTTCCAGCAATTTTAGCCCTCCGCCTTGCATTCATCAAGCCCCACACATCGCATGATGTGTTCTACATACAAGTTGAATTAGTTCTCTATTATCATCATTTTGGTGAGCAGTTGGCCCGGCTCATGGATTTGAGACATCAACTTCCGGTGTTCCTTAGGCATTGGAACTGAGGATTATCTATCTTTGCTTTAATTTGATTTGGGAAGGCTAATGATGTTAATAATTTAAATTAATAGAATAATTTACTGTCTAGTAATAAACTTTGAAGCAGATTCTGAATCTTCCGAGGGTAAATAAACCAATAAGAAAAGCTGGTTCAGATAATCATGTATGGGAGGGTAATATAGACAGATAATTCACCTTCTCTGAAATTTAGATTGTAGAACCTTTTTCTAAATTGGCATAGGTTATTGTTAACTGCCATCAAGTTGACCCTATAAATGAGACCTCCACATCACTCTGTCCTCAACAGCCCTGCTTAGGCTTTACAGATTCAGGGCTTGACTTCTTTGATTAAGTCTATCTGTCTGTCTGGATTGTGGTCTTCCTATTTTCATACTGTCATCTGTCAGCTCCTGGTAAAATCACTAAACAAAGCACGCTCACAAAGGTCTCTTCCAAAGGAAACGGATTTATTTAGGTCCTTACTCCACAGCGAACAAAGAGAGATCTGAAAGTTTCCCACTCAAACACACCTCAAGCCTCCCCTCCTGGACATCCCCCTTCCTCCCTCCTCCCACCATTTGGCCATCCACATTCCAATGCTGGCCATCTGGCTCCTTATCTGATGGCAGCCAAGGACCAAGCCGTTTGTTTACCAAACGGCTCTGGTTGCGGCTAACAGTCATCTACCTTATCAAACATTGTTGTCTTTTCTGGTGAGTCATGCCTTCTCCTGATATGTCCAAAGTACAACAGCCTTGGTTTTCAAAGAGAGTTCAGGCTTGATTTACTCTAGGACCCATTTATTTATCTTTTCAGTATGTATGGTATCTGTAGAACTCTTCTCCAACACCACATTTCGAATTAGTTGATCTTCCTATCGGTTTTCTTCACTGTCCAAAGCTGCCCATGCTATTGTAATTCAAATTTTATGTATGCTTATGAAAGACCATACTTTAGTATTCAATTATATATCTTCACTAGCTTGGGGACCCAGCGGTGCCCGGGTTATTTGAGGAAGGCATTGTGTGCCATAGTTCGTCATTGGTGTGGGCCACAGTGCTCTAAGGAATTGAATTAAAGTACTGCAAGTCCCATCATCCATGGTCCATCCTCCCTCAAACTGCACCAGGATGTAGGGTGCATCTTGGGGGGTCTGTGTGCCAAGTTTGGTCTTGTTCTGTCATTGTTGGGGGCCTAGTCAGGAAAATCAAGTTGAGGAAGCCTAACAACATCTCATGAGCTGAGGCCTAGTCAGGAAAATCAAGTTAAGGAAGCCTTGTTTTCAATTTTGGGCCTGGTCTGTATAGGGGCTGCAGTGTTGTTTAGGAAGTGAAGGTACTGCAAATCCCATCATTCGTGGCCCATCCTGCCCTAAACCACAGCAGGTTGTGAAGTGGGCCATTGGTCCCTTGTCTGCCATGTTTGGTCCTGATCCATCATTGCTGTGGGCTGCAGTGGTTGACTGCCTGAGGCCTTTTGCTTTTCTTCTGAGTCACCCTAGAAGTGTATTGGGTGAAGGTACTGAACATTCCATTTCCAACAGAAAAAACTGTCAACTGGCTAACTGCAACTCCAGCCTCAGGCCCTTCCCTTTCCTCTCTGTGCTGTGTTGGAATGTTGGGATGCTGGCCAGTCACAGTCATTTATGCAAATAATCCGACAATTGCAGCCAATCGAAACGCTGGCACATATTCGCTCGGTCGCACCACCCACCCACCGCCCACAAACACTGACTTTTATTTATATACATAGATAGATAGATATCTCAGTATCTTCTCCATTCCTAGCTTTTCAAGTTCCTTTTCAAGTTCTAATCTTTTGATTTCCTGACCACAATTTCCAACCTGATGAATGACCGAGCCAAGGTATGGAAAAATTAACACCTGTATTATGTGCTTTAAAGGTAGATTACTCATCTAAGGTCATTATTTTTGTTTTCTTAATGTTCAACAGTGAAACTACCTTTGTACATTCTTCTAGGACTTTCTGCAGTAAGGGTTCCAAGGCTTTGTTAGTAGTATCATCTGCATAGCTTAAATTGTTGATGTTCACACAGTTTTCACACTTGTTTTCTCCAAGCCTACATATGATATGTTTGTATGTAAAGCATTAAATAGAATGTTAACATGCAGCACTGCCTAACCCCCCTTGCTAATTAGAAATTATTCCTTTTCCCTGTAGTCTGTCTTGATGTAGCCTTTTGTATAGACTACAGCTTACCCATTAGGACAATAAAATGTTGCAGCACACCCATTTATTTAGGAGCATAGTTTTTCATGAACTACACAGTCAAAGGCTTTGCTATAATCCATAAAGTAGAAGGTGGCTTTATTCCGATTTTTTTGGTACACTCCATTTTCCAATGTATGTTTGCAATATGATCACTCAAACCACTATGTGACACTGCCTCTCTAATCATGCCAGTTCTCAGTATGAGAGGTAAACCATCTATGAAAACATCTACAGAGATATCATCATCATCATCATCACAAGTAACCATTCACAGAACAGGTTACTTGTGATTATATATTTTTCTGGCCCTTTCTGAAAAACTTATTAACTATGAACTATGACAGTATGTTTTTACACTATTAAAACATCTATAGAAGCTACAGAGAATTTTCAGGCTATATATTGTTTTGAATCTAAATTAATTAACTTGTGTTTTCCTTTCACGCCAAAGATAAAGTAACTTCTAAATATATTTAATTAAATTTATAAGCCATTTATCCTTCAGGTTGAAAACTAAACATTAATTCTTCACCTATTCCAGCCTCAAAATGACAGGATCACTATTCCATTTAATTTTTTAAAACCAGCTGTCTAATTCATTTTTCCAATCAATATTTAAATAGCACACACACGTTGTCTCAACTAAATCAGATTTGTATGTAGATTTCCCATTACCGACTTAGATTTGTAAAAGGCTACTGCCTTCTTTTCCCATTTCCCTTGAAATATAAGTTACTTTTTAATCTCTGATTTCCCCACCGTTCTCAACTTCTAATCATGACTTGTATCTGAGGAAATGAAACATTTGCTGTCTAGATATGCTAAACAAAGCAAGGTTCAGTTGCTTTTATCTTATTAGTCACCTGCCTACCTTTCAGTCTCACTCAAGCAGTTGTCAGGGAACTGAAGGATACAGAAGATTAGCTTGCAAGGCTTTTGGCCAGCACTGTCCTCTTTCGAAAAAATTAGTTTTGCTTGCGTGTGCCAGCCTCTTGCTCCAGGATCCATCTCTGCAAGGAAATCTTTTAATTACCTCTTTCCACCCCCTGTCCCCCAAATGACAGCTTTCACCACTGGAGTTGAGTTCTTGGACATTAGCAATTGAATAGGAAGCCTTCATACTGTATATCATTTTAATCTTTCATCTTTAAGTAAGCCAGATGGCTTATTATTATAAGCCTGTTTAAAGAGAGAGGGAGAGAGAAAGGGAAAGAAAGAAAACCACACAAACTTTTCTATCAGAGGATTTGTAAGATGAGGAAGGGGGAAAGGAAGGGGGGTTGCATCCCACAAAATAGCCTGAATTTTAATTGCACATCATAGTTTGGCAGTGATTTTGCCGTAATTACAATTCCTGCTAAATGAATAGGTGGTTTAAATGGATAACTAAAATAGCATTGAAAGTTCCTAGCGTGCAGATCTGTCCTTAAACGATGGCACAGCTAAGTAAAGTTGTCATTGGCTCGTGTGTGCAATTCACAGAGCTTGAGCAGTTTCTCTCAGGCACAAACAACCTGCTTTGCTCTCCGCTGGTTGAGAGAGAAATATACATAGCTGTGCCTCTCTCTTGCCAAATGCTCTTTATTATGCTGCATATAGAAGCTTTTGATTGATGAAGCTAAAATATGAAAGCTGTTTCATTTTTGCTTTGGATGGCATTCTGTAAATAACATGCAAGGTCCCAGCCAAGTTCTCCTGGCTGAAGGCCCAATTCTGCAGGTTCCCCCCCCCCTACTTGGAGAGTTTACACAAATAGCCCATAAAAGTCAATGGAACTACTGAGGTGAATTAAACTCATGCTGTGCAAAAGCATGAGCTCCGTGGAGTCAGATGTTTCTTCTGAAGGCATATTGCCATTGCAACCTTCAGCAAACCACAGCTAAATCATTTTTTTAATCTCTTGAGGCTATAGGTTAGGATATTGCTGAAATAAGTGTTGTGTTGCCCTGGCAAATCCTTGAGGTGCAGATTATTTTTTAATTACATCTGGTCAAATATTATTAACTGAATCCTAAATGTTCCCATTTCCCAATTAAGGTTAATCTCCATGTAACGTTATCTGTTCAAGCCTCGAGTTCTCTGAGACAAAACTGTCATTGATTGCAATGACATCAGGAATAGAGAGGCAACACTTTAAATAGGTTGCAGATGGCAGTACAACTCCAGTTGAAATATATGATATTGTACTTTTTATTACTAATAAAATACGTGTTGCATTACATTTGCAATGGAGGTCGCTGCCATCATCCAGTTACACTCACTAGAGAAAAAGAGCAAAATTTTCCAAGCAACCCCCATTATTGACAGTCCAGGGTAGATCAGTAACTACTTGCATAGATACACAGTTGGCACTACCAAGTCCATGCTGGGTTTTTGCAGAAAACAAAGCTAAAATGTTCCCTTGTGCTGAATACTGAGAAAGCCTCTCCAGAAATAAATCTAGGAACAGTATATAATATTCAACCAATGTCAAGAGTCAGTTTTTACTCAATGTCATAACATGTAGCTTGAATATCCATAGCCTAATGTTAGGTTAGTTATTGATCTTCAAAGATGTGAGAAAGACACTCTACACATGCATCAAAGTATGCTCTTTGTTACTACCTCACATGACCCAGCACTAAATTCTAATGCAAAGGACATTTCCTAACCTTGGACAGTGGACACATGTCAGAGAAACAGGAGGACCAGGGGGCAGTCAACTTAGAAGACAACTCCAAAGTGTAGGAGCTTCATGTCACATAGAAGAGAATCAGCCAACGTTTGAAAGGCCATCTTTCCAATAAGATCTTTTACAAATAACTGAGGTGTTGTTGTCGAGAAACCAACACACACACACCCCAAAGATGAGTTAACCATATAGTTATTCTTAACTATATATTGTATCAATTCAATACAAATTCTGCAGTTGTGAAAGACCTCTATTCCAGTTCATTTCTCATAGCCGGATATTCCAAGAAGAATCAATCAATCATTTGCCAGCTCCAAAAGCCCCAGGGGAGGTAGAAAGGAAATGTTTTAGTCCCCTTGTGGAGAGAGAAAAAGCAGGGTATAAATAAACATAACATTATTATTATTATTATTATGTTCCTAAACAAAAGATTTATCCCAAAACCTCCCACACAAGGAGTTTTCCCTTAAACTCTAGAACTATGTATCCTGAGTTTTCCCTGCTGGCTTCATTCATGGTTATGATGATCTACAGATGGTTATGAGAAAGATATAAATATATGTGTTATACTACATGTGTCTGGGATGCTGTAGCAACCCAGCCTCCAGCCCAGCCGGGGGGGGGCAGGGGATGCCCCAGGGGGTCCCAATTGCTCTGGACCCGATTGATGGGGATTTAGGTGATCAGGCGACTCATGACCGCCATGTGAGGGAGGTGCTGCAGCGGCTGAGAGACCACGGCCTCTATGCCAAACTGGAGAAATGCGCGTTTGATTTGACAGAAGTGGACTTTCTAGGCTACCGCATTTCCCCAAAGGGCATCGCTATGGACGATACCAAAGTGCAGGCTGTGGTGGACTGGAAGGCACCTGCTAGTAAAAAAGACATTCAGCGCTTTCTGGGGTTTGCCAATTACTACAGAAAGTTCATCCCTGACTTAACCAAGTGGGCAGATCCCATCACGCAATGTTTGAGAGGAAAGGTGCCTTTCCGGTGGACATCGGAGGCAGATGCGGGATTCTGGAAGCTGAAACAGCTGTTCACCACGCAGCACTCTGTTCATTGTGCAAGCAGACGCTTCAGATGTAGCAGTGGGAGCGATCCTGTTGCAGCCCCAGGGGGCAGACTTGTTGCCCTGTGCATACTATTCCAGGCAGCGCCCGAGAGGAACTATACGATCTGGGAAAAGGAGCTGTTGGCCATCAAGGTGGCCTTCGAGGTTTGGAGACATTTGTTGGAGGGGTCCAAGTTCCCGGTGGAAGTCCACACGGATCACCGGAACTTGGAGCACTTGAAGAATCAGCGGAAATTGAACCAGAGGCAACAGAGGTGGTCCTTGTTCTTCGAGCGGTTCAACTTCCGGATTCACTATGTTACCCCCGCTCAGACCAAACAAGCCGATGCCTTGTCCCGGAAGCCAGAGTTCGCTCGGGGGGAGGAGGGCTCCTCCGAGACTCGGCTGCTGAAGACAGAGAACTTTGCTGCAACAGGCGGAACCAACGCTAGGCCTCCGGTGGTCAACCCTGATCCGGGAGGTAAGAAGACGTTGAGCGAACGGATCCAGGCCCGACAGAAGGGGGACCCATGGGTACGTGATCAGAAGGCTAAGGGGGTGCAATTCCCTCTCCAAGTTAAGAATGACTTGTTTTACTGGCGGGATCGCACATACGTTTCCCCAGGCCCCGAAAGGGAGGAGATCTTAAAGCTATGCCATGACAGTCGGGCGGCAGGACACTTTTTTTAAAAATAGAAGTTTATTGAGTTTTCATAGCATAAAAACAGACAAACAACAAAGAGCCGTCTCCAGATGAGACGGTTGTTCCGAGAAGTTCGGAAGAACAAAAGAGAGAGAAAGCAGAAAGTTAAAAGAGGATAGTCAAGAAAGTAGAAAAAGATAGAGACAGCAGAGAGGAGAGAGCCCAAGAGCCCTTCCTTCCTGCTGAGTGCTCAAAGCAAAAGGGTAGAAAGTGGTGAAAGTAACGTGATCGTGTTCGGAGGTCGAGGGGTTTGATTCCAGGCCCGCTCTTTCCCGTTCTAAATTTCTTGTTATTCTTTTGTGTCTTGCAAGGGGTATAGAGGGGAGAGAGAGGTCAACCATCTTGTCTCTATAACAAATTTAAGACTACATTTAATTCCCTTTTACAATAGTTTCGTTGTTTTGACCAGTCCAATGTCTCCTTCTCTTCTTTAGTCTCTTGGCGCAGTTTCTCACTTAGGGCCAGCATTTGGATGGCTCCCAGAGTTTGGAGAACCAAGCATCTTTCGTCGGGGTTCCACATCCTTCCATTGCTGGGCAAAGGCCATTCTCGCGCGGTGGTACAAAGTGTAAAGATTTTCCAGTCCTCTTTAGGGAAGCCATTGTCCTTTATTCCCAGCAGAAAGAGGTCCGGTTTTCTTCGACCTTCCACCCCAATATTTTATTTATTTCTGCCTGGATCATTTTCCAGTACCTGATTGTTTTACCACAAGTCCACCATACATGGAAAAGGTACCGCTAGAACATGAGCATCTTCTGCATTTCGGGTTAAGATTCTTATATATCTTGGCTAGCTTGGCTGGGGTTAAGTGCCACCTATATATCATTTTTATCCAGTTTTCTTGATATGCATAGCTGGCCACACTACCCACGTTCTCTTTCCAAATTTTTGCCCATGTTTCTTTATTAATTTTATAACCTAAGTTTCTAGACCAGCTCTTCATATATTCCCTGTCCTGGTTATCTTCTGTTTCCCATTTTAATAACACCTTATAAATTTTTCCCACTATTTTCTGATTCTTACCCAGCATGATTTCCTCTAATTTGTTGCTGTCCTCCTCGAACCCCTTTTTTATATCTGTTTTGAATTTCTCTTTTATTTGTAGGTACGGGAGCCAGCCCAACACTATCCCTTCTAGTTTCAATTGATCCATATTTTTAAGCACATATTTTTGCCCGTCCCACTCAATCAGTTCCCTGTATTGAGCCCATCTTTTACTTCCTAGTTCTCTGATCCTGAACGCCTCTATTGGGGACAACCATAATGGGGTCTTTTTGTATATTTTTTTCCAATACTTTATCCAGACTTTTAAAATCGCCTCCCTGGTATAGTGGTTCTTGAACCCCGCATCCACCTTAAGCTTGTCATATCCCATGTAGGCATGAAAACCAAACCTTAGGTCGTATCCTTCCAGATTCAACATCCTATCCTCTTTTAGATTGACCCATTCTCTTGCCCAGGCGAGACAGTTGGCCTCGAAATATATCTTTAGGTTGGGTACTCCCAGTCCCCCATTATTGGGATCATGGAGAAGAGAAAATTGATTCTGGGGAGTATCATCATTTTAAGTGACGCTACTTTTCCCATCAAGGGTAGGTTAAGTTTCTCCCATTTCCCCATATCCTTTTGAATTTCTTTCCATAATTTTATATAATTGTTTTTAAATAGCTGAGTTTTTTTGATGTTAACTCGATTCCTAGATATTTTACTTTACTTACTATTTTGATTCCTGAGATCTCCTCCAGTTTCTGTTTCTCTTCTCCACTCATATTTTTGACTAACATTTGTGTTTTGTTCTTATTCATTTTAAGGCCAGCTATCTCGCCAAATTCTTCTATTCTTTTCAGCCATAATTGGATAGTTTCTATTGGGCTTTGTATAATTAGGGCTACATCGTCCATAAAGGCTTTCACTTTTGTTTTTCTTTTCCAATTTGCATCCCTTTAAGTCTGTCATCCTCCCTGATGGTGTTTAACAATATCTCCAACATGAGGACAAATAGCAAGGGGACAGCGGGCATCCCTGCCTCACTCCTTTTGAATCTCCAGCTTTTCAGTTTTCCCTTGATTAACTATTATTTTAGCTGTTTGTTTTTGGTATATGGCCCGGATTGTGTTCTCCATCTGAAAGCCCATGTCTAATTCTTTGAGGAGTACTTTGAGATAGTCCCAGGAGATTTTGTCGAACGCTTTCTCAGCGTCCATAAACATTATGGCAGCCTCTTTATCTATATTTTTATCGAAGTATTCTATCACGTTGATTATATTTCTTATGTTGGTCTTTAAGTGCCTTCCTGGTATGAACGTTCTGGTCCTCTTTTATCCATTGGTTTAGAAATTTCTTTAGTCTTTCTCCTATAATTGTTGTGAATATTTTATAGTCAAAATTAAGAAGCGCTATTGGTCTATAGTTCGCTGGGTTGTCTCTTTCCTTACCCTGTTTCCCTATCAGTGTTATATTAGCCTCCCTCCAGGTCTCTGGCACTATACCTTTTTGGAGAACATCATTAAATATTTTTTCCAATATATCCTGGAGCTCATCTTGGAATTCCTTGTAATACTCAGCAGAGAACCCATCTGGGCCTGTTGCTTTGCCATTTTTCAGTTTCTTAATAGCTTTCTTAATTTCTTCTTTTGAGATCTCCTTGTTTAGTTTTGCTCTTTCCTCCTCCGATATTCTCTCAAGCTTCCTTTCCCCTAGATATTTCGCAATTTTTTCTATTTCTATGTCATCTTTCTTATATAACTCTGTGAAGTATGTACGCATTGCTTCCCTAATTTCTGGATTAGTTTTGTGTTCTACCTGTCCAATTTTAATTTTTGGGATATGATTTCTAACTCTTTTTCCCTTAACTGCCAGGCCAGGTATCTTCCTGGTTTATTGGCCGATTGAATTGTTTCTGCTGTAGGTATTTTAAATTTTTTTTCCATTTTATTCATCTCATATAATTCTAATTGTTTTCTCAGGGCGCCATTTTTCTCCTTCAGAGTTTTACAATTTGGATTCCTCTTTAGTTCTTTCTCACTTATCTCAATTTGGGTTTGCAAGTCCTTTAATTCCTTTTGCCATTTTTTTTCCTAATAGCCTGTTGCTTTAGGAAATAACCCCTCATATATGCTTTGCAAGCATCCCAGATAATCCTGGTATTATCAAAATCTCTGCTATTTATTACAAGGAACTCCTTCACCAGATAGTGTGCTTCTTCCTTAATTTTCCTATCCTTCATTAGGTCTGCCGGGAATCTCCAGGAAAAGTCTCTTACTCCTGGGAATAGTTCCATTTCCAATTGGGAGTGGTCCGTTATTGTTCTTGGTAAGATTTTAATATTTTTATTTGAACTGTCAAATTCTCAGATAGGAGAACATGATCTATTCTTGACCAGGTGTTATGTCTTCCTGAGTAAAAGGAGTAATCTCTCTCTAGGATGATGTTTCCTCCAAGCATCTTTCAATTTGAGCGTGTTCATTAGTTCAAAGAAGCTTTTAGGTAATCTTCCTCCGGCTCCTCTTTTTTGCTCGGATTTTTGTCTACTATGGGGTTGATGACTCCATTAAAGTCCCCCATTATTATACAGCTACTATATGTTCCCCGGCTATTTTTTCCCTCTATTTCTTTGAAGAAGTTAGTTTTGGAATCATTTGGTGCATATATGTTGCACACTAGTATTGTTTCTCCTTCCTTTTGATTGTTACTCCTATGTATCTACCCTCTTTATCTTTAAACATCAGGGAGGGTTCCAGTTCTGGGGCGATATACAACACTACTCCTTTCTTCTTTCTAGTTGCTGACGACACAAATTCTATCCCTAATTTGTCCTTTTTCAGGTAATGGGCCTCTGATTCCTTAATATGTGTTTCCTGCAGACCTATTATACTTGGTTTTTCTTTCTTAGGTTGTTAAAAATCCGACTCCTTCTCCCCCATTATTCATCCCGTTAACATTCCAGCTAATACATTTTAGAGACATTTATACCCCTAATCCCTCGATTCCTTCTCGGTCTTCTTCTTCTTCCTGCTGGTCTTCTTCTGTGGGTTCTGAGTCACTGATTAGTCCTTCGTCCTGTCCCTCAGGATCCAATTCCTGGTCTCTCCCTTCTTCTCTGTTTCTGGGATTTTGGTTGTTCTTCTTTGTGTTAGGTCTGTCTCTGGGTGATCTCTCCCTCTGGTTTTCTTTTAATTCACTTCCGTATCTTCTTAGAAACTCCTCGGCTTTCAGTTCTGTGGTCAACCAGTGCTTTCTATTTTTATAGGTCACCATCACCCCTTCCACTTTCTCCCATCTAAAACGGATGTCGTTATTTTTTAGCACGTCCGTCAAGAAGAAGTAGTTGCTTCTTTTGGCCAGTACACTTGCCGGGATTTCTTTTAGGATCGTTATTTTTTTCCCTTTATAGGATACTGGTCTCTTTGTACACCATCTCATCACTTCATCTCTTGTTGATTTGTGTGTGAAATTCACAATTATGTCCCGTGGTGTATTGTTTCTTCTGGAGTAACCTGATGTCAGGACACTTTGGTCTGTTCAAAACGCTCCAGTTGGTGCTGCGAGACTTCTGGTGGCCGAAGGTGCAGAGAGACATTGAGACTTATGTAAACACCTGTCCGGTCTGCCAGAGGGCCAAGAAGCAAGGGGGCAAGCCGGCTGGCTTGCTCCAACCGCTCCCCACCCCGGTCGCACCCTGGAAGATGATTTCTGCTGATTTCATCACTGACTTGCCCAAGTCCAAAGGCTACACCTCGATTCTAGTCATTGTGGATTGTTTCACCAAAATGAGTCATTTTGTGCCATGTGTGGGAGTGCCTACAGCCAAAGAGACTCCTGATATGTTTGTGCAACATGTGTTTCGCCTCCATGGGATTCCCCAGAGTTTGGTGACGGACCGGGGCAGCCAGTTTACTTCCCAGTTCTGGCGTGCGGTCCAAAAGCTTTTGGGGATTGAAGCTCGGATGTCCACGGCGCACCACCCCCAGACAGATGGGCAGACGGAGCGCGTGAATGGCACGTTGGAACAGTACCTGCGTTGCTACGTTAACTATCAGCAAAACAACTGGGCGTCATTGTTGTCGTTGGCGGAGTTTGCTTACAACAATGCTACGCAAGAATCTACCAAAGAGACTCCTTTCTTTGCCAACTATGGCTACCACCCGAGATTCTACCCTCCAGTGGATAAGTCCGGAGACGTGCCTGCTGCAGAGGATTGGCTGCAGGAGTTAACCGCAGTGCAGGAGATGCTTCGCACCCAACTGGATCAGGCGAAGGCCGATTACAAGCGGATGGCTGATCGGCATCGCCAACCAGGGCCGGAGATACAGGTCGGGAACAAAGTTTGGCTGTCTACAAAGTATTTGCCCACCCAGAGACCTTGCCGCAAACTTGATGCAAGATTTGTGGGACCTTACAAGGTGCTAGCTCGGGTGGGGCCTGTGGCGTTTCGTTTGCAACTGCCTACGGACATGAAACTCCATCCTGTCTTTCATCGTTCCTTGCTGCGGTCGGCAAAGGGGGTGCGGCCTGATGTGACGCAGCCGCCGCCCCCTCCAGTGATGCGGAACGACGAGGAGGAGTTTGAGGTGCAGGACATTTTGGATGCCCCCCTCCGATGCCGGAAGTTGCAGTACCTCATTGACTGGAAGGGTTTTGGGCCGGAAGAACGTTCCTGGACGTTTGCATGGGATGTTCACACCCCGGACATTGTCGCTCGCTTTCATCGCAGGTACCCAGAGAAACCGAAGCCTCGCAGGAGGCCTCGGAGGGGCCCTGAGGGGGGATAGTTTAGCAACCCAGCCTCCAGCCCAGCCGGGGGGGTCAGGGGATGCCCCGGGGGTCCCAATTGCTCTGGACCCGATTGATGGGGATTTAGGTGCAATGGATGATGGGGCCGATGGGTCTGCATCTCCTACAGAGAGCCTGCAGTGGGAAGATGATTGGCCCGAGGCCTACGAGGACGAGGGAAGTCAGTCTGACCCAGATTCAGATAACTCATATGAGAAACCAGGTGGGCGAGGTTCCCAAGAACGAATCTGGGAACCCGCGGGGGATGAGTCCATGGAAACAGAACAGGAGGATGTTTGTCATGAAGATAGTGAGACAGCTGTGGAACGGGAGGGAAGGAGCTTTGACCGCAGGAGGAGCATCGAGGCCAATAGAAAGGAATGGCGGCGAAGCCTAGAGCGCCGCTGGTCTCACAAAGGAGGGGATTAAATATACGTCCTGTGGGAACGGATCCTCAGTTGAACGGCCACTTCTGATCTGAAGGAAGTGTAGCGTTTCTGATCCCTGAAGCCAGCGTTGGCTTGCCTTGCCAAGAAACTACCTTGGGCCTTGTACCTTGCCTTGCCTTGTTCTACAGAGACCTTTTTTTGCCTTGTTTTGCCTTGTTTTTATGGACTTTGCTTTTGAGGGATTTTCTGCTTTTACTTGGACATTTTACTGCTGACCATTTTGGTCTAATTGCTTTTTACTTGGACATTCTACTTTTACACCTGTTCTTTATTATTCAATAAATAGTTAATTGATCATTGTCTCTGTGTGTGTGTTTAAGGGGCCGGGCCAAGACCCAGCATCGTGACAGATGCGCTGAAAGAAATATGGGCAGATATGGCCCAGCAAACCTTTAAAAAGCCTTAAAATATAACATCGTGTTGGTGTTTGTGAAACTATTCAAATGTCCTGCTGAGAGGTGAACTCATCCTGGTCAGATGCAAATGGCACCTTGAATGAATCTGTATATGCTTTCCATTGAACTGTCTATATTTGCCTAAACCTCCTCATTGTCTTGGAGGTTGACTCCTTTTATGTACACCAGACTTTATCTATAATCTCATCATGCACTATTATATATTGCCTCAAACCATTTGCATAACCCACCCTGGGTGGACTCTATGAATGGTTCCAGCTTCAACCAGACAAATGACAGCTCTCCATTTCTGCCATGAGGGAAATTCTATCCATCTCTGGTGTTAGCAGGAGTCCCCAGCCAATAAGCCCGGATCCTAACTTGACCACTTTTCAGCCCACCAGGGGAGGGAGTGGGTATTTTGAATGGCTGTCAAAAAGATAAAATGCCTTGCATTGCATTGCAAGTGTATGCCTTATTCTTTTAGAGCAGAAACTCAGTATCAGACCTATTCAGGACTGAAAGCTAATAAGTCTCTGTTTGCAACCTTCAAACCTGGTCTGCATTTCATCACCTGGCTGTCAAAGATGCAAGGTGCACCAGCCAACAGATCCACACCTCTCCTTAAGTGATTAGCTAAATTTCAGCTTCAGTGAGGTTTTTGAGCTTATTCCAATTTATGAGACACATTTGGGGAATTTAGGGCAGAAGCAATAATGAGGGTTTTTTTTTTACATTTTTATACAAATTTTTCTTTCTCATCGTTGGTATTCTCTTTTCCTTACCATCTTCTATTTCTCATTGTTATTTACTTACCTAAACACATATTCAGAGTTTTCTCACATGTTTTTAGTGATAGGTGTACAACATCAGTCAAAGTTATGTAAAGTAATACAGTAGATCGGAGTGTTTTTAATTCAAGTTTGCTGGGTATTTTGTCCAGCAAAAGGAGAAAGATGACATTCCCAAATCGGTTCCTTTATTGAGAAGCCACTGAAGATGAATGAGAAAAAAGGCACAGTCAAAGGAGTAAGAGCATAACAGCTGGGTGAAATTTTCTGTAAGAGAGCCTTCCATGGCATGTATATTAAAGAGATTACACAATGGTTCCTTATTCCTCCATTTATAGTTTTGGAATCCTTTTGGCTGTCTTCCTAAGATGAAGTGGTCTGAGATCAAGCATCAAGGCTCATAGGAAGATAATATTTATGGACTGGAAACATTTTCCTGCTCCTGAGCTTTACTTGCTGACAAGAAAATAGTATTTTCACAAAATCAGACTGGTTGAGTAGGCTTAAGTGAATCTTAAGGACACGTCGAGGACATTATTCTATGCTTCAGAGCTGCCCATGCCAAACCCAACACATAGGAACACTGGAAGATGGGCTAATAGGCAACACTTGGCAGCTGAAACTGCTTTATCAACAATAAAATAAAGGAGGAATAAGGTAACTACTTGAAGGAAGGAAGAAATAACTTTCAAATATTGTGGTATAACCATTTGACCCTGATACCTATTACCTGCAAACAAATGTGAGAGTATGAATCAAATACAGTTAAGTGCTAAGATATGTGATTAATATGGAGGAAAAATAGCACTTATAGTATCCCCAATGGGTGTATAATTATCATCTGAAATGCTGTTTCCTGATATTTTAAATGAATTGTGTGGTTTATTTTGGCAGCAGCTGCAGCGCATACCTTAACGTTTCACATTACACATCGGAATTATTTTGGTGCCATTGATAATGTGAAACATTTTATTTTGCTTTTAAAAAAATGGCAATGCTTTAATATGATCGTTTTCAGTTAAACAACAGAATCAGCTAAAACTTCTGGACTACAGTGTAAAAGAGTAAACTTCTTGGCTGTTTCCTCTATTACTGCCAATGTCTTTTTTATTGTCTGTTTTCATCTCCATTTTACTTTATCTGAGAAACTACTTTGCATTTCAAGACATTTCCACTCACCTTGAGTTCTTGGTTCAAAAAGAAACAATAAAGTTTAATCTTTTCACTTGACAATGATGTATGGGTTTGTTGAAAAACACTTTTCGGATATTATTTTTTTAAAGTCTCTTCCTTGTTTTTGAGTTTCTCTTCCCCTTTGGATGCAGAGACAAATATAAGATTCAATGCACATTGAACAAGTTTATCAAACATTAAAATAAGGCTGCTTAATTAGAAACGAAACCTGGGTAAATGCTCCTTCCAAATACACTTTACCAAATTCCTTTTCTGTAATTAGTTGTCATTGTTATGTACTTTGTAGTGATTTTACAGGGAATTTCAAGCTCTCAAAAAGGATAGTACATTGCTTCTGTTCACATAGCTTTGTCCAAAGAATTTGCAAACTTTCACCACCAAACAATAAGATCTCTTTTTCCCAATTTTATTTATTTGCTAATACTGATCAGTACAAATGTCCCTTTCTTTTTCAGTAGTCCTTTAAAGATCACTTCCATTTTTGGAGGCTATTTTGGCCTAAGTCAGGATGGAGTGGGGTGTCTTTTAATGGCCAATTGTGCCCCCTATACCAATACATTTATTTATTTATTTAATACCACATTTGTATTCCGCTTTTCTCAGCCCTAAAGCAACTCAGGGCGGTTCAAATCGGCAACAATTTGATGCCTCCACAATTATAAAATACAATTAAAATAGTTATAAATACAATTAAAACATTTAGTATATAATATAAAACCATACAAAACCATAAAAACATAATCACTAAATTGATTTTTTTCCCAAGAGGAAGACGGGTTTTTTAACAAGTTGGTGTGTAAGGGAGAGCAAAAATGGCCACTGGATCTTCCAAAGCTCACTCCTTCATTCAATCCATAGTATCTTTCTTCTGAAGCAACAGAACTGCTAATGCCTGGGAAATTGTGGTGGGTTTTAGGGACTAGTTGTGAAATATGCAATGATTTGGGATGATTTCTATTTCAACATCTATCCCCCACCTCCATTTCTTATTTTCTTATTTTCTCACATAATCACATGACACCCAAAGCTCAACTTTTGAAGAGTTATGCCTCATATTAAGAAGTGAAGAGACAAGAGGCATGGTAAGGGGGTCTTTCATACCACACAAATTTAGTACTATGCTTCAGTTTATATGCCACACTTCCATTCTGTAGAATCCTGGGATTTGTAGTTCATGAGGATATAGTTAGAATTTTCAACCAAGATTCACTAGTCACTGAGCTCTACAGTGTACAAACCACAGGTGTTCTAGGACGAAATAATAGCAGTTGCAGTGTAATCATAGTCTCTATATCCATTGAACCATATAGCAGCCATTTAATATAACATATAAAAACAATGTATTTACAATTCATATTTTAAAAACCATCTGGATAGACCTGCAAGTAGTCTTTCTGAACTTTGATAACTTTATGCTATAATGAAATTATATGCATCCATGTGTGAACCATTCCTCCATGGAAACAGTCATACATATTTTTTCAAACTCAGCTCCTTATATTGAGAAAAGATGTAATATCTTTTAGCTAATTTATTCTTATATAAATAATTTAAGTAATTTTCTTCTAATTGTGAAAAAGTCTTTGAGAACTAAACAGTTGTGGAAGCCCATTCACATTTCAATATTTATTCTGCAGAAAATTCACACTTGGTTGTCTTGAATTTTTAAAAATAGCATTATTTTCCAAGAAAATAAGGTTTTCTGCCCAGAAATTTAGTTTCCTATGTAGGAAATTATGTTTTCTGTGCAAAACAGTCATATGTGAATTTTGTTCACAATACGTTACCAACTATGATTATTCTCATCAGTGCAGGATTCTTTTTTACAAGCTTTCTCGATACCCGAGAAAGAGGTTTTTAAACCATTAAAATATTTCTCTCATATCTCTTCTCAGGCCATATGTGGAGTTGGAATTGGGAATATTTTTGCATTTGAAGAATATCCTGAATGTATAGTTTTCTCTTACAGGTTTTGATTTGGCTTGCCAGTAGGAGACACTGTTGGTCTGGAAACTTTTATCATTGGTGCATCCCTTGTTTTCTTGTGACAGTTTTATCTCCACCGGAAAATATCTTTGCTGTTTTGCATCTTCAAGTTGACTACAACTAATGGTGATCTTCTCATAGGATTTTCATGGCAAGATTTATTCAAAGGAAGTTTGTTCTATAAGGCCAATTTTCTGGGGATTAGTCTCTCAGTACTCAGACAATCTGATCGTCAGAAGATAGTAACATATTCTGCCACTAGAACCATATTCAGCGACTTAACAACTTGATAAAAACCTTTCCAAGCTTGCATCCCATAGACATAACCTTTAATGATCTTCCTATCTGGCAAGGAATGCTGGACTAGATGTATAATTCAGACCTATATTTTATTATTTTAATAATCTACAAGGCTAACTCTATCAGTACACAGTCACTTAACCTAGGCTGAATATGCGGTGCTTGTGAGGAACTAGCTAACTACCAGAACAAAATATTTACTATCTAACAATATATAACTTAAGTATTTCTTTTTCCATACAAAAAGCTTGACAAGACTGTTATGTACCATATGTAAAAACTACAAAGCTTTTGTTGTTTATTCGTTCCGTCGCTTCCGACTCTTTGTGACTTCATGGACCAGCCCACACAAGAGCTCCCTGTTGGCTGTGGCCACCTCCAGCTCCTTCAAAGTCAAGCCAGTCACTTCAAGGATAACATCTGTCCACCTTGCCCTTGGTCTGCCCCTTTCCCTTTTTCCTTCCATTTTCTCCAGCATCATTGTCTTCTCTAAGCTTTCCTGTCTTCTCATTGTGTGGCCAAAGTACTTCATCTTTGCCTCTAATATCCTTCCCTCCAGTGAGCAGTCGAGCTTTATTTCTTAGAATATGGACTAGTTTGATCTTCTTGCAATCCAAAGCACTCTCCGAATTTTCCTCCAGCACCACAGTTCAAAAGCATCTATCTTCCTTTGCTTAGCCTTCCAGCTTTCACATCCATAGGTTACTGTGGGGAATATAATTGCTTTTAATTATGCGGATATTCATTGCTCGTGTGATATCTCTACTCTTATCTATTTTATCGAGATTGGTCATTGCTCTCCCAAGAAGTAAATGTCTTCTGATTTTCTGGTTTCAGTCAGTGTCTGCAGTAATCTTTGTGCCTAGAAATGCAAAGTCTCTCACTGTCTCCACGCTTTTAAAAGCTTGAAAAAGTGCCATTTCTTGATTTGATGATTCTACTTCATTCAAGCATACAGCATACATATGGTAACCTCACTCCCATTTTCCCCAATGCCCTTAAAAGCTAGGGTATCCTGAGAAAGTGGGACTGTCCCAGAAAGTTTTGTGGCTGAGTGATGTACCTAGGTTTCCCTAGTTCCTAGCTGAAAAGTTGAACTATTCTGCTGCCACGCAACTACTTTTTGCTACCTTCCTTAAATTCAGCAAAGAATCTAAAATTGTAGAATCACACAGTTGGAAGAGAACACCAGGACCATCCAATACAACCACTGCCACACAGAATACAGAATCAAAGCACTACTACTAGATGACCATCCTTTCGAATATGACCTCTCTTATCTTTCTCTTCTCCTTGCTAGACACACCCAATTTCCTAAAGCACTTCTCATGGAGCTGATATTAAATCATTTTGGTCACCTTCCTCTGGACACATTCCAGTATGTCAATATGCCTATTGGGGTGTTCAGAACTGAATACAAAATTCCAGTTGATGTCTAGTCAAAGCAGAATGGATCAGAATTATTCCCTGGATCTTGATGCCATACTTCTCTTGATGTATCCTATAAATGCATTGGCCTTTTAAAAGCATAAATGAGCCATAATGGGGCCTTGTACTGGCCGCTTTGCTCTTGGGATTAGGACAGGTCTCCAAAGTGAGTTTTCCCACATCTGCCAGAGTAGAGCAGTTAGACCAGATGTGGGCAAACTTTTTTGTCATGGGGTCACAGTGTAGGTCAGACTGAGAGGGCTGAGCTGAGAGGGAGGGCAGCCGGGCATGCATTGGATGGGACGCACCCAGGAGTGAAAAGGCCTGTGAGAGGGTGGGGCCAGGAGGGGGTGGGACCTGGATCATCCTCAGGTTTTCTTTCTCAAGCCAGGAGGAAAACAATACATGAGGCAACTGCCCTGGTCCTCCTCCCCAGATCCTCCTCCCCTGATCTTCGGGCTGTCCTCTCAGCATTATACTGGGAGGAGGGCAAGACATGTGATGGCTGAGAGCACTCCAGAGGGCCACCATGGAGGAGGGGCTGAGGTAAGTACCCAGGGGGGTGCATATGGCCCCAGGCCTTAGTTTGCCCATAGCTGAGTTAGAGTGTAAAACCAGAATGAGGAAGGTTCAAACTTAGCCATGACTATTACTGTCTGACCTTGAGCTATTTATAATCACAGTCACATGTAAGGATAAAAGTGAGAGGAGCAAGGAAGCAGGTATACCTGCTTGGATTTCTTAGAGGAAAGTGGGAATATAAAAGTAACAGTTGATCAGCCAATAAAACGTCTTAATTTTTACCACTGAACTCTGGACCTCCCCTCTGTCATCACCTATATCAACTTCAGCACCTGTTCCTCACCCAAGAATCACATTGGGGCAAGATGATATGTTATTTTGGGCATGATAATCAGATATATTTAAAAGGAGTCCAAAATGGGGCTAGGGAAAAGACCCTAGATGTAATACTGGCTCATTATCTCTAACCAAATCCTTTAACTGAAACTATTGTTCATTTCCTTCACAATATGCCTGAAATCCCATTGTGTGGTACAGCATAAAAGCTTGAAATTAATCAGGCGGATCATATAACTTGCGTTAAAAGTTATTTGACTTGTTGTGTCTTTCTTTAAGCTTTGGCAGGAATGTTTAAAGTGTACAATTTGTTATGCAGGAGTTCAGCACAAAGTGCCAGCCAATGCAAACAGACTGCCTCACTGAATAAATGAAGACTGCTTGACTGATAATAAAAAGTTTTGGGTGGTAGTTCTCCTTGGAAAACCAGTGTCTAAATTTATAACATATATAATTCAGTTTCTAAATAGCCACCAAGTCTTGGTAGGTCCCTTAATGAGGAGAAAAATACTACTTCAGCGGAAGGCTTTCCAACTCTCTTTTTTCCCTCTGGTTATGTAAAGTTAAACAGTTAAAGTATGAGTGTGGCTTTCTGACATGGATTAATTTCCTCAAGGAAGTAAAGCGGGGCATTGTACAGCAGCCAACGGACACTGTGACCAATTTTTAAAATGTTCCTCTCTATACTTTCCCTCATAATGGGAATATTAGGAAAAGCTTGGAACTTAATTGGTTTTTCAAGATATGTTTTATTTTTAGGACCCTCCTGGAACAATAAGTGGATGTACCATTTCAGCTTTCTGGCACATTCCACTCCGTGCAAGAATCCAGACTAAATTCTCTTTCAGTGCTTTGAAACACTTCGAAAATGATTACCACATGTCTAGGAGTTACTTATAATGATGACCACTAATACCAATTCTTTTCTTACAGTATTAAACTTAGAAATAGACCACTGTTGTCTTTGATTACCATAAGCGGAGCAAAGAACAAAGACGTACCACTAGCATCGTGACAGTTTTATGGCTGACATGTGAAGAAAAACGTGTGCTTATTAGCATTGAAAATATAAAACATGCCTTGTTTTAGCTTGCAGTTAAAGTGTTATGATCTTCCTTTTTGCTTCAGAACCTCAAAACCACAGACAAGTTACCCATTTCCTGTGCTGCACATCTGGAGAACTTGGTAGATAAAATAACTCAAAAGCTAAGGGCACTTGACCAAAGACAAGGTCATTTGCAGACCTTCCCATGTGGTCTCAAACTGCACCACATGGAGCTGCCATATTTCAGTCTTCAGTTACTTCTTTCACTTACAATACTACAATACTCTGCCTGTAACAAAGGTTATATGTAAGCCACCTTGGGCCCCCTACAGGGTGAGAAGGGTGGGGTATATATATGGTAAATAAATAAATAATCACAGTACATAGGTAACATAAAGATACTTTAAAATGTCACACTTTATTTTTATTTTTAATATATAATTTTATTTACATACATTAACAACTTAGCAATGGTATTCCCCGTAGTAACCTACGGATGTGAGAGCTCGACCATAGGGAAGGCTGAGCGAAGGAAGATAGATGCTTTTGAACTGTGTTGTTGGAGGAAAGTTCTAAGAGTGCCTTTGACCATGAGAAGATCCAACAAGTCTATAATTCAGGATATAAAGCCCGACTGCTCATTGGAGGGAAGGATAGTAGAGGCAAAGATGAAGTACTTTGACCACATCATGAGAAGACAGGAAAGTTTAGAGAAGAAAACTATGCTGGGGAAAATGGAAGGAAAAAGAAAGAGGGGCAGACGAAGGGCAAGATGGATGGATGGTATCCTCAAAGTGACTGGCTTGACCCTGAAGGAGCTGGGGGAGGTGACAGCTGACAATGAGCTTTGGCATGGGCTGGTCCATGAGGTCACGAAAAGTCAGAAATGACTGAATGAATAAACAACAACAACAAAACAACTTACAATGTAAACAGAACACAAAACAATGAACATTTGCAAACACATAACCCCACTTTATATAACACTTTATAAGGGATATCCAACTTCTAGATTGAGGACACATCAAAGACTACAAAATGTTTACTGTCTATCCCCAAATACTATCCAAATTATTTCAAATATTAGTTGCCACTATAGCAGACTTTCTGCATAAAAGCAGGAGAAACATTTGTGGGATACTCATAAGTTAGCCATATTGAAGAAATCTGCATTATAATGCTTCAGTAGCTCCAAGTGAATGAGTCACTTGGCCAAGTGTAATACTTAAACAGAAAGAAAAAAATTAAGGTTTAAATTCCAGGTTAATGAACACTTTTCTAAAATATGCCCCCACCTGGCACCCATGTCCATATTATTTCACTTATAGACCATGATCTGTATCCCCAGTTGGAATCACATGAAGATTCCATATTAAACTCAGTGGGCTCTTCTGTACATGTCCTATTTTCTGTAATAAGTACTGCTTGGGGTATATATCTTATGTGTATACACATATATAATTATTCCAACTATGAATATTCAGATTAAGACTAAAAAAAGTGAAATGATTCTATACCCAACTAAATTAATAATCAAATCTGTAATTAGCACTAATTAATGAATTATCAGTTCAAGCTACACATAGCAGCCCAAGAGAATACCAAGGCAACTTTCTGATAAATCAAAATACCATGGGTATGGCTCTTCAGAAGATGAGTTTTTCTTACCAGAGGCTCCAATTTCTCTTCCAAACAGAAAGAGACTAATGAAAGGTACCCTGAGTAACAAGAGAGAGAGAAAGTGCCAGTTTTTATCCACGAAGATGAAAGTGAAATAGATAAACAAGTTTTTACAAGAAATTGCATCGAAGAAACCCAAATTCCATTTTCACGGTTACAATTGCTCAAAAAGTAGAGATGCTTCATAGATTTAATTAACTGCCATTCTTTTCTAGATTTACAAAATAAAGAAAGTATAGTAAGAAAGCAACAATAACCCCTCTTACTATACATTTGAGTCTTCCTAACAATGGGGCAGGATGAGAAAAGCAATGGAGGGAACAGTAATGCATTGCAGTGGTCTTCTTTACCAGTGAAGCACTATAATAGCCATCTATTTGCAGCCCTCTGTATATTTACCTAAGACCACTGAGATAGGATAGAAAAAAATTCCCCTGTGATATCATAAAGCAATGGTTCTCAACCTGTGGGTCCCCAGGTGTTTTAGCCTACAACTCCCAGAAATCCCAGATGACCTTTGGTAATGTTACCAGGTGCCCAAGGAAATGAAAAAACCCTGTCCTTTCAGGATGCCATGCATAAATCATGTGTTCTATGTAAGCTGCACATGACTTCAAGATGTAGCATGGCCTAGCAATGCCCTGTCTCCATGTTTCCCTCTTTCTCCCACCAATGTGCATTCAGAAAGAGGTAAGAGTGGGCTGCACCGGTGCAAGTCCAAAGATCTGTAGTGAAGTGGATGAAGGTTTGGCCGGCACCATCCATCAACTTCTACAGCGGTGGTACATGGAGAGAATCAGGGTGCTATGTATTGTATAAGAAGAAGAAGGACTGTGTCACAATGCAGGGTCTCGGCCCAGCCCCTTAATCACACACACAGAGACGTTAATCAGCTAACTATTTATTGAATAATAAAAAACAGGTGAAAAGGTAAATTGTCCATAAAAGTATCAAAAAGATCAATCAATTGGTTAAGAGTTCTGAAGTCAATCAAAAGGCAAAAGCTTGGCAAAAGTTCGCAAAAGCAAAGCGGATCAAAACAGACTTGGTCCGTGGCAATTCAAACAAGGCAAAGTTCAAGGAATCAAGGCCCAAGAAACTTCTTGGTAAAACACGAGCCCCAGTCCTGGCTCCGTGGATCTTCACTCGCTTCACTCCCTTCAGATCAGAAGTGGCCGAGCAACTGAGGATCCGTTCCCACGGATCCTATCCTTAATCCCCTTGGTGAGGTCTACGGTGCTCTAGGCTTCTGCGCCAATCTGTGCTACGAGACCCAATGCTCCTTTGGCGCTCTAGGCTTCGGTGCCATTCCCTCCTACTGGACTTGATGCTCCGTCTCCTATCAAAGCTCCTTCCTTGCCTCCCAGCACCTGGGTCGCTATCTTCGTGAGAGCCGGACTCCCTTTCAGCTTCAATGGGCTCATCCCCCGCTATCCCCCTGACCCTTTCTTGCGAACCGAAACCACCTGGTTTCTCATACTGATTATCTGAATCAGGAGAATCAGTGTCGGCCTGACCTTCCCAGCCCTCATATCCATCCGGCCAGCCATCATCCCATTCCAAACTGTCTGTAGGAGATGAAGGCCCAGCTGCCTCATCGGCCCCATCATCAGAATCTATCTCTATTGATTCTAAAGCAAGTGGGACCCCCGGGGCAGCCCCCTGCCCCCCAGCACGAATGAGAACTGAGTTGCTACAGACTGCTTTTTTATATTTGAGTGGAGGGATAGACTCAGACGTCTTGTGTGAGAGAACAGAATGGCGCACACACACACACACACACACACACACACACAGAAGGCCCAAGGAAAAGACTAGTAATGCCAAAAGAACAACACAACCAGTTTTCAGGGTGGAAGGCTAGACTGCTGCAGCCAGCAGAGGTTCTAACACACTCACACAATCCTGGTGGTGAGGGGCAACACAACAAGAACAGACAAGATTTTTTGTGATTTTTTAAATTAAAAATTATTCCTGTAGGACCTAAGAGAGAAGACAGAAAGTTGGGTGCAGTGATTTCCGACCTTCAGGCAGAAGCTAGGCTTCCGCTTTGTCTAATGGAGAGCACAGACAGAAATATTTTGATTGATTGATTTATCATGTCAGAAGTGAATTGAGGGTACAGTTATCATGGATTTAAAAAAACAAAAAGTTAAAAACTTGGCATCATACTAAATGTCCTTTGTCTAGAAGCTGGCTACTTTGAGTGCCTCTGGTGTGGCTGTAAGAAGGTCCTCCATTGTGCATGTGGTGAGGCTCAGAAAGCATTGTATTAAGTGGTCTGTGGTTTGCTCTTCTCCACACGCACATGTCATGGACTCCACTTTGTAGCCCCATTAATGAAGATTGGCTCTGCATCTCGTGGTACCAGAGCACAGTCTGTTCAGTGCCTTCCAAGTTGCCCATTCTTTTGTGTGCCCAGGGGGAAGGCTCTCATCCGGTATCAGCCATGGATTGAGGTTCTGGGTTTTAGCCTGCCACTTTTGGACTCTCACTTGCTGAGGTATACCTGTAGATTTTAGAAAGCTATGTTTTAGATGGATTGGGAATCAGCTAGTTTTCCCTGTAGTAGGCAGCAAAAGAACGTATCTAAAGCTTCAGAGAGCTTCTGTTCACCCATTTCAAAGATCCCTGCTTGAGTGGTGATGGCATGATCATCAGCATAGATGAAACTCTCTGCCTCTTCTGGCAATGGTTGATCATTTGTTTAAATGTTAAACACTGATGGAGCATCGCTTCTTGGCCTTTTGGCTAAGATCAAGTGTAGTATCTGATGGAGCAAGCAGATTCCCCTGAGGTGGGCCATTCTTCTGTTTTCACCATCTGCTTTTCTGGCTCTGGAACTCAATAAAAAAGCTCCTGTTTTGTAGCATATTTCCTATGAAGTGGGTGAGGTGGTAGTCCTTTGTGATATTATATATTTTTCTTAGGAGAAGGCAATTATTTACAGTGTCATGAGTTGCTGACAGGTCTATGAAGACAACTCCCATAATCTGCTGCCTTTCAAAACCATCTTCTATGTGCTGAGTCAGGTTCAAAACTTGTGATGTGCAGCTTTTCCCTTTCCTGAAACCAGCTTGTTATGAAATCATATATGGGTCTAATTTTTACATAAATCTATGCATAATAAGTCTCTCCAGAACTTTGTAAAGATGGCACAAAAAGGAGATGTTCTATAGCTTTTTGGATCATTACGATATTTGCCTGGTTTCAAATGGCTATGTCTCTTGCTTTCCTCCAGATTTGAGGGATCTGACAGGATGAAGTGCAGTTGTTCATCAGCTTCAGCAGCCAGCACCTTGCTTTTGGGACAAAGTTTTTAATTTGTTCCATCTATAGATCATCCAAGCCAGCTGCTTTGCCATTTTTACATTTATTGAGAGCCATTTCAAATTTGGTAGATGCAGGCATGTAGCCAGGGAGAGGGCTTGAAGGTCTTCAGCCCCCTCCGAAATTCTCAGGGTGGTCCACGAGAAGGCCTTACTGGTACATGGTATGTTATCCTAGAGAAATGCAACATGTTGAAATTGGACATGGACCAATGTGTAAGGCAGGGCTACAATGGAGTTGCCACAATGGCAGGCCATCTAACTGGAGGTCAAACAAGAATTCGAGAAACATAATCCCAAAGCAAGGTATTTTCATTGTGCAAGTAATCAACTGAACCTTGTATTGAGTGATACATATTGAAACTCTTCTGTCAGAAATGGTCTTGGAACAATAAAAGAAATAACAAATTTCTTCAGAAACAGTTCAAATGCTAACAAAATTTTGCAGATTAATATTAGTGTTCATGTGCCAGAAACAAAGAAAACAAGACATGTTTATGCGAGACTCGTTTCATTGAGAGGCATGACAGTGTATTTACATTCGCTGAACTATTTAAGCTGATTATAGTTGCCTTAGAAGAAATCTCAGAGAAACCATGGAAATCTCTTCTTCAGCTTCAAACTTTTAGACTGCAATTGAAAAAAGTGGTTTCATTTTTAGCCTGTTTGCTTGTGAACAACTCTTCAGCCTCACTTTTTCCCTATCAATTTTTCTTTAGGAAAAATAGTCTTGATATGGCACCTGCCATAAACCACACTAAGTCACTGTTAATGTCTTTAGAAATTTTGAGAGCAGATACATAAGATCATTTTGTAAAACTCTTTGACTTGGTAAGAACAACATCTGAAAAATATTTCAAAGCAACTTGAGTATTCCAAGCCAAAGGTCAGGACAGGTGCATTGGGCAAATCCAGGGACTAATTCTGTAGAAGATTATTTCAGAGTTGCGGTGTTCATACCATGTGTCGATTCACTCATATAGAACATTACTGAAAGGTTCATGTCAAATGAAGACATTTTAACCAGTTTCCAGGTTCTCCTCCCTGGGTTTTCATGTCTAGACAAAGTTTACCATATGGAACAACTGTCAGAAAACGACGCAGCACTTGCTTCCGTCAAGGCTGAGTACATAATGTGGTGTAATATTACACCATCAATTAAGAAAGATACGGAGGTACTTAAAGTGTTAGAATTGAGTGACAAAACCTACTATCGGTCAATAAATTTCCTTTTGACTGTATAGGCTACTCTACCAGTAACGGCATGCAGTGTGGAAAGATCGTTTTCAACCATGAAGAGAGTGAAAAGTGTATCTAGAAGTTTAATGATAGACTGAAGACTTAGTGGACTAGCAATGATTTCCATCCATTGGGACATTACTATCAAACCAGAAAAAATAATTGACAAAATGGCTGGGGAGAAGAAAAGAAGACTGTTGCTGTAAAGTAAAAAAATAAGTCAAAAAGTATTCTAAACATTTTGTTAATGAAAGTAAATAAATAACATTTATTATTTAAACTGTTATATTTATTCATAGCATGATCTGATCACCATGCTCAATATATCCCATATGCACAGGGGTATTGGGTTAATGATACAAAAGGTTTGCTAGGGTAGATCCTCTCTCACTCAGACTCATACCCCCACCCCCGAATTAAAATCCTGGCTACGGGCCCAGGTAGATGTAAAAGTTTCATGAAGGTTGTTGTTCTCATTATCTGGTTATCTGATTATTGGTTTCCTTCCTAGTTTGGTGGCAAGGTTGGGTTTCCCATTATTCAGAAATTGATGTGCTATCTAATCTGCCTTTATGTTAGCATAGATATTAGTTTGTGAGGGATCATTGCTCAACCATCTTAACATCCTCCACATCTTCTGACTACTCCTGCCCAAATTGACTTATGTTATCAGCTTTATCCAGTTATTTCTTGGCTTCAGAGATGGAGGACAGAATGCTCTGCTGCTTTCTGACTGAAGAGTTTGCTCACTAAATGGGTCTTCATCATTAAGCCTTCAAACTCTACAGGAGGGGAAATGCCCTGCCTGACTTACCGGGCAGGAAGATTGTGGCTGCAGGTGCTCCCCCACCCACCATCTATCGCTCAGGCTATATCTTGCCTATAACGTGCCTTCTAGCTATTTTACTACTTTTGTCCCTTCGAATTGTGGGTCATTTTCTTCATCCACACTCAAAACACAGTAAAACAACATTTAAGATTTTTCAGGATGAACCGCCTTTTTCAGACATTTTCAGACATTAATACTGGGTTAATAGTAGTTTCAAAAGCACCCTAACTGCAATAGGGAAGCTGACTTGTTCTACCAGATAGCAAGGGGAGTCATCCTTTTTGTAAAGTATACAGTAAGGCAAGATACCCATCACTTCCAAAGTAGGAAATGGAAAAAGAAGGATTTTTCCCAACAGTTGAAATAGAGAATGTGATGCTATACTATATTTATAATGATTGGTAAATCAAACTATGCATTTAACTTTCTGAGCAGGTTTCAGGTGGGCACAGAAATTCACTTCAGGTTATTCTCCTCTTCCCTCCAAATGAATTAACAGCCTGAGGGGAAATCCTCTACCAGCTTGACACTAATTCAGACTTTCCTAACTAATACTTTTCACCTATGACAGTCACAGGTCAATCCCAGCACTTGGCACCATGTACAGATACAGAATCGACCTGAATTTTCAATGACAGTGAATAAATAAGTCTGTTGTGGAAATCTTGCAGAGCATTTAGAGTGAAAATGAATTTCTCTCCATGGGCAAACAATCTGATTTGGTGGTAAAATATATATACGTTCATGTAGTAACTTCACTGTGGCGACTAGAGTTGAGTTTCAAGCGGTTTGAATCCATTATTACCAATAAACTGTTTTTGCACATTCATGAAATTTTGTCTCAAAAATGACAGTCAATGCTATTAAGCATAACAATTGTGTGCGAGTGAGCGCTGCTTATTGTCCCTCTTGATTTTGCCTCTGAGGCAGGCTTCTTACCCGGCAGAAGTCAAGGGTCACCTGCTAAATCATGCATACCCACAATCCCTTGTGAATTATGTAGTTGACAAACTGCCGTTAATGATTAGTACAACCTGCATTAAAACCCTGGCACTAAATTGATATTACTTGAGTGATGGATTACTCCTCTAATGAGCAGATTATTGCCACAAGTGACCTTGTCGACTGAAAGAGTGTTTCAATATAACTCACATATCTAACCTTCTCTGCTCATAGTGGTGCATATATACAGAGAGAGAGAGAGAGAGAAAGAGAGACAGACAGACAGACAGACTGACAGACTTTTTACAAACCCTAAATGTTTCTTTCTAATCTTCTCTGATGGAATTGCCTCATTATTTTGTGGCCATATCCAAGTAGTGTGGCATAATATACATAATCTTTATAATTTTCACTTTCAGCCATACAATGTTTTGAGTTTCATTGTGAGATACTACCTTGTTTGAAGATGTGACTATGTATTTAGTATAATAAACATGGATGCACAATAAGCGATTGTGTTAAACTTTCTTTTTAAATAAAATCTTGTTTTACAATTGGGGAGACACCCTTGAAAAGAACAGCAAGTTTGAAATAGTCATTTAGTTAAAGCATAAGCTTAGAGACACTGAAGCATAAAATGGGAATGTATTCTGTGTTCATTGTTTTTAATTAAAGACCTGTTTGGTGAGCACTGTATTGATTTGTATACTTTTTCATATACACTGTTCTGACACATCTAAGGGTCAGCTGTGGTTTACCCTTAGAGCAATTGCAAATAATTTGCAAGGAAGATGGCAGCAATTTTCCTGAAAGTGGATTTCAGCAGACAAGAAAACGTATTGTCAAAGGCTTTCATGGCTAGAATCACTGGGTTGTTGTAGGTTTTTCGGGCTATATGGCCATGCTCTAGAAGCATTCTCTCCTGACATTTCACCTGCATCTATGGCAGGCATCTTCAGAGGTTGTGAGGTCACAAACTCTGAGGATGCCTGCCATAGATGCAGGTGAAACGTCAGGAGAGAATGCTTCTAGAACATGGCCATATAGCTCGAAAAACCTACAACAACCCTGACAAGAAAACCTTGCCAAACAACAGCAAGACAAAAATCAGCATTTTTCAGTGGCATCAATGTAAACTGTGTTTGCTTTGTATTCTAATAGCCTTTCCCATGAAGTAAACTCTGGCCTTTGTCCATGCACAGTTAGTAGTGTGTTCGTAAATGCTTGTCATCCTGCATGAGGACAGATGAGGTTGGGCCAGAGGGAAGGGGTTGAGGGAGATGAGACACTTTTTAATGATGGAACTAATTGAGCATAAAGCATGCTGACTGGTAAGGGAGGGGGAAGGAAACCACACGAGAGGAACAAAAGACATATGCTTTGTCACTAATTTGCCCTCACCATGAATGAATAGCAAAGAACAAATAAAGTTATGAAACAACAATGGACGGCGTGAACTCCATATTATCAGACACTAAGCTGCTGTCATCAGTTAAATAGTACAGAAAAAATGAAACACATCCCAATCACACTGGTATGAAACCAAGACTCATGTCAAAAAAGCAATCAAGGTCCTGCATTGAGAAGAAGGTGTGGACTTATTTATGGACTTATTTAATATTGCTGCATTCATGAGTTTAAAATGCCAAATGTCTGCATGCAGATGACGTGATGTGTCTCAGCAATGTGTACAATTGCACAATAAACCATGTGTATCCGTGAGCATGTAGATCCATGCTGAATGATGCTACAACTCATAATTCCACTTCTAAATAAACTAAATATAGCCATTCTATACTGGAAAACAATCTACCTGCAGTTAGCCATTTGCCAGTACCAACAATATGCTGGCCCCCGTTTAATCTAGTGTGGATTTATTTGCATTCACCCTTTAGTAGACCTAATGTTTCACAAAGGAAGAAATTTTTTGAAAATGCCTGTACAGATAAAGCTGAAAACACCAAACGTGCATATATCTGTAAAGGAAAGGAACTCTGAAACTGAAATATGTGATATTTAAATTTTGCTTTCCAAATAACTTTATTTCCTGCCACCTTAAGACCTCTTTCTTCTGCATGTTTACAGAGAGTTGCTAACAAAACCGGTCCAACATAAAGCTTGATCAAGGACACATGACAGGAATGTCAACCTTGTACTGTATTATTTTGAATAATTCAAACAATTGTATCATTAGGGCAAAAGACGTGCATGCCTGGGACCTTTTAATTTGGCTCTTGACAAAGAAAGGAAATGCCCTCTTTGCAGAAACTCCCAAGGGGTAGGTCTTTATCATCACAGGCCTTGCTAACAGGGCTTCAGAGCCATGATGTGGCTAGAAGATATCAGAACAGGATGGATGTTATTTGAATTTACTATCAATCATTGAACTTGGTGCAGAAGCTTGTTTTTAGGCTCTTGGCATTTGTTAAGACAGTACTAAACTTGGCTATGTGTAAACAGTGAGGAAGTTTATTTACTGGCGTCCTGTACAAGAAGATAGTATTTGATTTGTCATGTTAGCTGGGGGAATCTAGGAGTTGAGGTGCAAAAAAATAATGGTTCCATATGCCATCTCCCACTTTTCAACATGGTATTAAATCATCAAATTTTAGGAAACTGCTTAGTAGGTGCATATTATTATTATTTAATCAGACTATTAAAATGATTGGACCATCTTGCTACACGTTCTTAGTAGTTATGTGTAAACTATACATTTGCTTTATAAAAAGAAGCATATGTTACTAAAAGGCAAATTGAATTAAAGCTGATTAAATTATACTAAAACAAAGACTGTGGAAGGTGTTGCAGTTGTAACATCGCTGAATTTAACAGGGAGATAACTATCAATTTAAAAGCCATTTTTGGTTTTGAAAGCTTTTGTTTTATAACTAATATGTGTGGAATCTTATAGAAGAGTCATTTGCAAAAGTATTTTAAATATATAGAATGTCACTGTTGTTTATTCGTTCAGTCACTTCCAACTCTTTGTGACCTCATGGACCAGCCCACGACAGAGCTCCCTGTCAGCCATCACCACCCCCAGCTCCTTCAGAGTCAAGCCAGTCACTTCAAGGATACCATCCATTCGTCGTGCCTTTGGTTGGTCCATCTTCCCTTTTCCTTCCATTTTCCCCAGCATCTGAGCATCTGAGTCTTCTCTGAGCTTTCCTGTCTTCTCATGATGTGGCCAAAGTACTTCATCTTTGTCTATAGACCATTCTCTATCTAGAGTCAGCGTGGTTTGACTATTGCACTACAACTCTGCGATTAGGGACTTCATCAAACGCAAATCTCCCACCCCCACCCCCATTTCTACACGCTTCTAAAACAGTTCATAGACAAAGTATCATGGGACCCATAGAAACCTAGGAGATGCCTAGAAAAAACACCTCTGCAGAATTTATAGGTCCTCCAGGAAGAATCTATGGCCAACACTGTGATTTTATCCACTGTTTTAATTGTAGTTCTATTTTAATTGTGTTTTACTGTAGTTGTGATATGTTCACTGAATGTGTTTTATGGATTGCTGTGAGCCGCCCCGAGCCATTTGGGGGGCGGGGCGGCGAATAAGTACGAAATAATAAATAAATAAAATAATAAACATTCAGTGGAATCTTACCATGCAATAATCCTAGCAAAGTTTGGGACCATTTGAATCTGTCAGACTATTTTAACATACCTTTCTGAGTAGATTTTAGCTTCATCCTAGAGTCTTAAGATCCTTTAGGGAAGGCTCTCTCATGGTCATGTCTCATGAGAACCCTGTTTAGTGGCTGATCCCAAGCTGAGAGACTCCCTTCTATGACAAACAAGGCTGAGCCTCTTTCACCAGAAAATGAAGACATGGGGATGTCCTTTTTTCTCCATTTATGGGGAAGAGCAATTGAAAAAAATTGTGACAAATTGCTTTGTGATCCCTGAAATAGCACACTGCTGCAAGGTGTATTTTGTCCTATTGCCTGTGATGCCGTGGTGAGCGCCACCTGCATGTAAGGTTTTGAGTTCATTTTGGTATCCAGAGGAAGACTCCGTGCCTTCAGTATAGGCCATTTGACTGGGGCTTTGAGTGTCCCTACCTCAAGGCCATTGAGGAAGAAAAGACTTGGAGAGCCATCCGGCTAAAGCTCCCTGGACTACAAACTTCATAAAGTTTGTACAGTAAGATCTTTCCTACATTATTTTTGGGGAACTAAATAAAGAATCGGTGTGAGTTAACTTCTGTTATGGACAATAAAGCCTTTTGAGTTAACTAGAGAGTCCAGTTTGGTCCTTGGGAGCCCCAAGCTTTTAAAGGAAGGCAAGAAGCCATCCCCCGGTATAGAGGGACCACGTTCTTGCCCTTTACTGGGTATTTACAGCCTGGGTGTGACGGCACATTGCCAGCAGCATAAGAAAAACAATGAGCTGCCAGATAGGGAGGCTGCATTCTGTCCTTTGCATCAGACAGCAAAATGCTTTGGATGGATTTTGGATGAATAAGATGAAAATGAACTGAAAGGTTTGGCTTTGAATTCAGAACTTCTACTTAGTGGGTGATCCAGACAGAAAGAGAACTCATAGAAAGCATCATGAGGCCTTTGTTCCCCACTAGTAAGAAAAGAATTGCAGAGACTTTTCTGATTTCAAAACATTTTCAGTTGCATTTCCTATCTTAAAGAAGTTGCTCTGCACTGCACAGCTTTGAACATAATTACTTTCCACTGTAGTCTAACGGAGTCACTAAGCAGCTGATAAAAGGCAAAGGAATCAGGACTATTTTCAAACTGAAAAAAGGGTTTTTTTTATTGGAACTGATAACTCTCACCAAGGGCTCCAGGCTTTTGTTACATCAATTTGAGGAACTCATAATCTCTGCATTATGAATGTTCAACCAGGCTATTTCCTGTGGAAGCGTCTGGCACACCTTGAGCATTGCTTACTTCTGTTGTCATCATTGAGTAAACGGATTTTGACACATTTTCAGTATGATTACATTAGAACAAGTGGGCCATGATTGATAACCTAATATTCAGGCCATGCAAATCATCAATCACTGGAAGTATATTAATTATTCAATGTAACCATCTAATGCAAGAATCGATGCTGGAAATGAAGAAAAGGAACTCACAGGTCCCAGTAGAGTCTACAGTAGATAATAAAAAAGGAATACTAAATAATTTGAGTTTATAATCATCTTTTTAATAAAATCCATTTATTTAGCTGTCAAAACCATGGCACAATTAGGTTTTTAAAAAGAAAAATAGGATAATGAAAATTATTTTTTCCTTTTAAAAGAGACCTTCATGCTTTTAAACACTGATTATATTAGTGGTTTAAAAATAAGCTGCATATGAAAGCACAGATTGATTTGAGGCTGAACTGTATGACAGGGAAGCAATCCTATATACTGTATATATATGAATGATGTTTCTTTCTGGCACACAAATGAGCACACGCTTAAACATAAGTCATCATAACTGTCCTGCCTCATAAAATTACTATTCATTGGGTCTCAAATGAATAGATATAGCTGGTTAATCCTGTTAAAAACTTAATGTAAAGTTTTTCAGTTACATGACATTATACATTCAAGGCAAGAACAAGAAATAAAAACTGTACAAATCAAGAATTTTCTTATCAACAATTTCTGATACCCATGCTAACATTGACAACATTTTGCTTGTACAGTAAATCTAACTTTTATCAAGAAAAAGTTGAAGTGTCTCTACATAATTAAGTCCAAAAATATATTCAAGAAAAATATTGTGATATTTGCAAGTCATATGAGAACAAATAATGAAACTAAAATATTATAACTTGATTTTATTATTTAATGAAGTTGAATATATTGTGTCTGTTTATATCTATTTAACCAATGATACCTGTTCACCCTATTAGACAAACCGAAAGCTTCTGCTGTTTGTTGTTGTATATGTTCAAATTGTTTCTGACTTATAACAACTCTGAGGTGAACCTATCATGTGGTATTATGGGCCTGAGAGTGTGTGACTCACTGAAGGCCACCCAATGGGTTTCCAAGGCTGAGAGGGGAACCTAACCCTTGTCTCCAGAGTTGTAGTCCAATGCTGAAACCACTACACCATGCTGGCTCCCTTTCTTGTGTTGCAAGCTGGGATTATCTTCACATAAGTGATAGCCGACTAGTCTGAAGGTTTAGGTCAGTGGTTCTCAACCTGTGGGTCTCCAGATGTTTTGACCTTCAACTCCCAGAAATACAGTTGGTATACGGGCTGGGGTTTCTGGGAGTTGTAGGCCAAAACACCTGGGGACCCACAGGTTGAGAACCACTGGTTTAGGTGGAAATGCCTTTCATCACACAATTTATCTTTTTAAAAAAAAAAAGTAATCAATCTGGTTTCATCTGCAATAAGAACTTGCCAGTACAGAGCACATGCTTTTATGAGAGAAAGAGAGAGAGAGAGAGAGAGAGAGAATTGTTGAAAGGAGGAAATAGTGGTGAAGAATAAATATCCCACCCCAAATTTACCCAACATGCAGGATGCAAGTGGTCATTAACCCTTCTTAAATGTGTTCAAGGTAGAAAGCAACAGGTTATACTGCCATCTGTTCCTATTTCTCTCAATTTTCAATTAAAATACAGTCACGTTTCATCACAACTTGATTAAAATCTAGCAGCACCCTCAGGATTCAAATGCAATTAATACGTTTCATTATAGTGACTTCTGGTTGGCAAAATAAATTAACCACTTAATGTGTGTATGGAGTGGTGATGGTGGTATTAAGACAACATTGCTTCATACAAAGCCAAGGAAGTGTCCCATTTCAGGTATATATCTGTAACTGCTAATTTCCCCTTTCTCAAACACAATATATAATATACTCTTATCTTCTTTTCAGTGGAGACGTAATAAAAATCACTGGTGTTGACCAGACATTTTTCTGAATGATACCTGATGGGCAATGTTTAGGATTGTTATTCTGTCATCTGTACTTTGATTGACAGAAAATATGCAAAGACAATAGATGGAGTAAACTGAAAAATCTGTAGGTCTGGGGAAAATGCACACTGTTTACATGGGATGAAAAGCAGCATGTAATTAATGAGACATTTTCTGTGCTCTGTTTCAGAACCATAGGAAGGTAGAGAGAAAGCTCCCCAAGAGACAAGTACAATGGAAGCCACCCCAACATTGCTCCAGTTAAGCACATATAAGTCAAGATCCAATAATAATTCTTCAGCCTGACATCACTGGTTTCCTAAGCCCATTCTGGCTGAGACAGCAAGGAGGCACTTTGGCACTTTCTGGCTGTTCTTGGGCTGGAAAAGGAGTAGATGCCAACCTATGGACCTTTCTCCTGTAGCCTTACAATACTTGGATATCTATTAACCCCCCTGAACCACCAGTTGACTATGGGGCTTCACCTGGTGGTATCAAACACCATTTGTCCAGAGGAGGGGCTTTGTGCAAAAAGGTTGTGGATACATTCTGCCACACAGCTCATGTACACTCCGGTGCAAATTCCTTGAACCACTGACATGGGAGACACCAGTCCCCACTCAGGAAGTGTATTCAGTATATGCTCTGTATAACATCTATTATATAGAACAGAGAAATAGTGAATGCTGACTAGTGGTATCTCAGGCCACAAAATGAGGGGAAATGGGTGCTGGGTCCTCCTTGAGAATGTGGTTACTGCTTGACTATGGTTGGTTCCAACAGAAATCAAGGAAGTTGTTATAGGGAAAATTATGTGGAAAACTAGTCTGATATATACGTTTTCAGTTAACTATATGGATTTAGTATGTCAGCCAACCAATTGCAATTGCAGTGAGATGAGCATTGTCTATTTAACAAGGTCTTTTTCTCGCTTCTAACAAATAAAGATGTTCCATTTCATCATCCCCAAAGAGTTTGGTATTAGCTTTGTGAAGATGATTGAGGAAGCATACCACTATGTTCCCTTCCTTTGATTGTACTGCCTGCAGAGTGCAAATACACAAGACACCTATCAGCAGCTGTCGTATAAAGGAAAGTTATTATACATGTGTTCCCTTTACTTCAGCCCTACTGAATATGTCATCAGTCCTGCAACAACTCTCCTTATTCTATTGCCAATGTTTTGTTTCTGGTGCTGGATTTGTTTTTGGTTATAAACTGGTGTATTAAAGATGCCTGGAAGAATCTAACACCAACCAAATCCAGATATTGCAAATCTTCCTTCATTTCATGCCTTCAAATGTTTTTGAAATATTAATAAAACTTTTTTCCCCCAGGGACAGAAAAATAATAGCAATCTAAAGATCAAACTAAAATATTAAACTTAAATAAGTTTTAAGAAGCATAGCAACTGGCCTTTACAGAAAATTGCAGTCAGTTACTTCATCAGAAAGATGCAATGGATTCAATATGAGGACAGACATGAAGACGGAGAAGAACAAACTATACAATAGAACGATGCCTCAAAGAAACAGTACTTATCTGGTAAGGATCAGCAGTAGAAGAGTTCTTGTTTGTGGACTTCTTTAACATGCATGGTTGACATGATGGGAAGCATAACCCTGAATTGATGAACTGATCAATGTTTTTCCCTCTCTGTTGTTACATTAGTATAGATCTTTGTTAATTGTGGATACATATATGACAGAGTATAAATCTCAGTGGTGGCCCCTCTGTTGTGGAACTCCCTCCCTAGGGATATTAGATCAGTCCCTTCCCTCCTCACCTTCCGCAGAAAATAGAAAACATGGCTTATTGAACAAGCCTTTGGGAGCCTAGTGCAATAGATAAACTATGGAACTATGTGAAATCAAATACTGGAATGGCTTAGATCAGGCCTGGGCAAACTTCGGCCCTCCAGGTGTTTTGGACGACAACTCCCACAATTCCTAACAGCCTATCACCTGGAGGGCCGAAGTTTGCCCAGGCCTGGCTTAGATGGTGTTTTCGGATGACAAGGCTAATAGTGAAGGTAGTGGTTTTATGTGGTTTAAAAGGGTTTAATGTATGTATTTTATAATTCTGTTTTAAATGTTTATTGTAATTTTGACATTGTTTTAAAGGCATCGAATAGCTGCCTATGTTGTAAAGCTGCCTTGAGTCACCTTCAGGTTCAAGAAAGATGGGGTAGAAATATCGCAAATAAATAAATAATCAAGAAAATGAACTTCAAAATGAGCAACTATCTTCCGGCAAACTTTCAATCCTAGCTGTTGTTATTCTTCACTGTTCTTATTGTCCTATTGTTATGGTTTTATTGCTATTTTCATCTAATGAACTGTTTTATATGCTGTAAACCACCCTGAGCCTATTGGGAAGAATGGTATACAAATTGAAATAACAAACAAACAAATAAATGTCATCAACAAGGCAGGAAACCTCAGTGACCTTTTTTGTTTGTTTTTTCTACGAACCCATTTATATCTGATGTTATTCTATGAAAGAAGCCAAAAGCAATGTAGATGGGGTTATAAAGCAATCTTGTATCCAGTACCAGAGTAAGGACAATGTAGCTTCAACAAGTCACCATCATCATGTGCTTTCAAACAATGTTCTGGGAAGAGAAGAAATGAGAAACCAGACTGGCTCTCCTTTTAGGCAAAGGAAGTCAGTTGCCCCAGACAGCAGGCATCATCAGGGGCCAACATGAAAAGAACAGAGGGCCAGACACTTGTCCTGCCTATCTTTTGGCTAACCTGCTATCTTCAAGTCAAGATGGAGAATGCTTCCCCCACCTTCTCTCTCTTGCAGAAGGATTCAACTGCCAATCCAGTCAGCGTTTGCACATGTTCCTTGCTCCAGGCAACCGAATATCTTGAGGTGGCCTTGTTGAGATATTTTAGTTAAGTATCGTAAAACTCAGATTTCAGCCTGAAGGATGAACTGAAAAACACTCTGCAAATTATAAACGGAGAAAGCCATCTACAGTGTGTGTTCAGGAAATTTTGTTGCAGATAAACATGCACAAGATGGGCATTTGCATCTGGTTAAAGCACAGTCCTAACTTCAGAAATAAACCTATCTCCTCTTCATGCCAAAAACATGTCAACTTTGCACCAAACAGTAGAAGATATATGGCTGCATTATGATTTGAATGTGACTGGTTATATCATGTGTACCAATGATTACATCAGAGAGTATGATTTAATTATAATTGAGCATTATAAACAACTGAATAACTATGTGAATATCAATCAGTTACAGGGCTAACTGATAACTGGCCCATGGAACTGTATTTTGATGAGAAATGTTAATAGATAGTTCAAGGCTGAGCATCCACCAGCAATCTTTACATCCAGTTTGACATCTGAAAGTCAAACTGGCCATTTGAATTTTATTTACTAGAACATAATAAATTTTTGACCAATGCATATACTATTTATTTATTTATTTATTTATTTATTTATTTATTTGCTTTGTTTCTACCCACCCTTTCTTACCTGAAGGGGCTCAAGGCAGCTTACAATTCCAGCAAAAATTCAATGCACCGGGAATGTGGCGCAGCTGGCTGGGTGTCATCTGCATAAGATCTCTACTGACCAGAAGGTCATGAGTTCGAGGCCTGCTCGGGTCGAGGTGGGCTCTTGACCTATTGTGTAGCCTGTTGTTGACCTTTGCAACCCGAAAGACAGTTGCATCTGTCAAGTAGGAAATTTATGCTACCACTTAGTGAGGAGACTAAATTTAACTGATTTATGAGGCCATAAGATCTCCAGGAAGCACGCTAAGGAGTGAAGGAGTGTGACAGCTCCCCCTGGTGGCCAGATGTAAAATTGCCTCTGCCTGTCTTGTGTTGAATGCTTGCCTGTATATGTTCATTGTGATCTGCCCTGAGTCCCCTGCGGGGCTAGAAGGGCGGCATATAAATGAAGTAAATAAATGCCAGTATAAACCAGTACTGACAATAAAAATTAATAAGTTAAAAATGATTAACATTAAGCAGTAATAAAATACATTGGTATAAAAAATTTTAAATGATTAACATTAAGCAGTAATAAAATACATTGGTATAAAATTTTTTAAAGTATATAAAATGCATAGTTCAATTCGTCCATAACCCTGCTCATAATCCTTAATCCAAACTGTGTCAAAACCATAGAAACTTATTCTTTGAACCCTTGTGTACAGAGCCAAGTCTTCAGCTTTTTCCTAAAACCCAAAAGGGATGGGGCCTGCCTGATGTTGTTGGGGAGGGAGTTCCACAGCCAAGGGGCCAGCACGAAGAAGGCCCTGCCTCTCGTCCCCACCAGTCATGTTTGCAAAGAAGGTGGGACCAAGAGCAGGGCCTCCCCAGCAGATCTTAAAGTTCTAATAGACTCATAAGTGGAGATGTGTTTGGACAGACACATTGGACCAGAACTGTTTGGGGGTTTATAGGCCAAGACCAGCACTTTAAATTGGGTTTGGTAGCATATCGGCAGTGAATAGTATTTACAATTTTGAATAGTGTACATTGTACCAGGATAAAGAAAAATTAAGGAGTAAACTTGGAAGTTTTACTTTTGGGATGACAATAATCCCAATCCAGGGGCTATTGGAACATAGTACAAAAACCTACATTTTCTAAGACTCAGAGCAATTATGCAGTTCCTGGCCTCCTTGGAAGGTGGAGACAGACAGCCTCAAAGCAGACTGGTCTTGATGCCTTAGCAGGACTTAAATAGAGAAGAATTTGCACTGGCTTGTGAGTAATGAGAGTAAAAAGGTAAAATGTTTTTGCTGTTCCCAGGTCTTCCCATTTATCACAAGAACTGGTTGGGAAAAACTGGAAGATGGTAAAGTTTCAGTCTTCTTTGGCTGGTATCATTGTGGCTTTAAAGAACTACTCAACCATGGTAAGTTATGTTAGGCTTTTCCTGGCCAAAGATCTATACTAATGGATCATTTTTGTATACTTTTTATAGTTGCACTATAGGGTACAGATTCAGTTAGAGCAGTATTCATCACAAAGCAATGAAGGGAAGGCCACATAAGACCCATAAAGTGTTGTCTACAGTCAGCTATTTTTATCTGCTACCATACTTACAGTGTATCTACATTGCAGAATTAATGCAGTTTTACACCACTTTTACTGCCATGGCTCAATATTATGCAAACATTGTAGTTTTACAAGGGTTTTTTTTAGCCTTATTTCCCAAAGAGGACTGGTGCCTTATCAAACTGTAAATCCCAGGATTCCATAGCATTGAGCCATGGCAGCTAAAGTGGCATCAAACTACCGTATATTAATTCTAGAGTGTTCCCTTAGTTGGTTGATGGGGATGCTCTCTGCCCACTAAGAGAGCTACACTTGGCTTATTCATAGACAATTAAGATTAGAGGCACCAAACCCAAGGGATAATTTGCAGCTGGGCTTTGCCTTTACCACTACATCATGTAAAAGTTAGTAAAGAGAGAGAGAAGTAAATCTTCACCCACATTCACTGCATGGCCATGTTACATGTATTCTGTTGAATTGATCAGTAATTTTTTATTTGACATCTATCTCTTTTTCCTGCCATCCTATAAATGAGAGAAAACACCTCAGCTGGGTCTGGTTAAAACCAAGACATCACTTGGCTTGTAGAATTGCCTTATTACAAGGGTTGGTATCATTTGTTCCTTCTGCTATTGCTGGACATCAACTCCTATCACTCCTTGCCATTGGCACTACTGATTAAGGATGCAAGAATTTGCCATCTGACAGTATCAGGAGGGCCTGATTCCCACCCTGCTTAATCATAATGAAATGATGCAAAACAATACCTGCAGGCAAAAAGGAGTTATTTTCTTCCCTCTAAACTTCTGTTTTCAGATTGTTCAAAAAGACTTGTCTGAGTTTTTTCTGGTGGCAGAAATGTCACCACTGTAAAGCCTTGAACAACTCACCATGTTAAAACTTCAAACCCTTATCTGTCAAATGGAAATATGACATGGGCATTTTCACAACTTTTAGATGGAAAACACAAAGAGAACTGCCAAGCACTTCACAAACTGAAATAGCAACATTGTGCTTCAGTTTTAAAATTTTTGTGGAATTTATTTACAGTGATTTATTAGAAGTACTAAATATATTTATTCCCAAAGGTTAACTGTAAGCTAAACACCTACATAAAATGGAGATTTAAAGCACTGCAGTGTAAATAGTCATACTCCTTACACATATGAATACAGTATGAATTTGACTTACGCAGTTATGTTTCGTCTATTCATTAAATCATCATAACAGACTGTATAACAGTTTATTCTGAGCATGACAAAAGAGTTTACACTTACCTGGGGCCTCATCACAAAGGCCAAGTGAAGCATCTCGCTTCACCTGGCATCACAATGAAAGGAGAGGGGCAGCAGGGTGCATCTGTCACCCATGTGCGGTTCCCTCTCAGTGACATTTTTCCATCACACGGGGGAAGCATCATCCTCCCAGAGTCTGGTGAGAGTGGGGAAAGCCTCCAGTAATGCTTTCACCCCAGTTTTCAATAGGGTGTCCCGGGTTTTGTTCCCCCATTCTCAAAGTCTTCCTCCGTATCAGAACAAGATGAAGGCCAGACGAGGGACATCTGGCAGAAAGGTTTTTGTAATAAAAAAATCACTCAGTTATGTGCTAGACTGTATATGTGCACATGCAAATATCTTAATATAAATATAAGCAGATACACCTGTGTCTGTGTGCATATGAGGTTCAGCACATAACAGAGTGATTTTAAAAAATCAGATGGTTTTCTCTCTTCCCCCAATTGTTTATTCAAGTTCTGTTTAATATTATAAAGTTTAAAATAAGGAATTTCAGAGAGTTCTAATTGCTTTCTATTTGTACTTCCTTTAAATCAGCTGTGTGTCTGTTTCAAAGCCCAATCAGCTGATCAGTTTTTAAGAGTGGACGTGTGCTGGATCAGCCTCCACAGGGGGGAGGGAAGGAAATCACATGTTTTCTTAGAGCACAGAGATGTGAATTTGCACATTTTTGGTTGGAATCAGGATAAAAGGGGACCTTTTTAACTCCTGTTTTTTGTCAGTTGCAGCGAATCAGCGCAACCCTCCCCCTTCTAACCCAGTAACTTCTGCATTTTAGGTGCTGTGTAGAAGTGCCCTATGACATTTTTAAAGTCACTAGAAAAATAGTTCCTGCCAGTTGGATAATATGAGCTTTTAAGAGGCTATATATGTCTTCTTACAGTCCTTATTAGTCATTTAAGGGATTTTGTGCATTCATGGTTGAGTTGATTCCAGCAAAAGAGACACACATTTCAAGCAGAATTGGACAAAATAGGCCACAACTTTATTGGTTATTAATTGGCTCTTACATAGCTCTGCATCCAAGCATTGACCAATTTGTGTGTTGATCAATATCACAAATTCTCCAATCTGTTACCAGAGTCCCTGGGACTGACCGGGGCACTGCAGACTGCAGCTACCTTTATTGGTCCTCTCCATCACTACGGGGCTCTAGCGATGGCTTCCAGCCGTCCCTGTATAATGGATATCCCACCCCAGCCCGGAGCCCCTCTGCATCCAAGCATTGACCAATTTGTGTGTTGATCAATATCACAAATTCTCCAATCTGTTACCAGAGTCCCTGGGACTGACTGGGGGCACTGCAGACTGCAGCTACCTTTATTGGTCCTCTCCATCACTACGGGGCTCTAGCGATGGCTTCCAGCCTTCCCTGTATAAGGGATATCCCACCCCAGCCCTGAGCCCATCCCAAGTTCCCAGTAGGGACCCCCTAATCAATTTCCAGCAACTCCTAAAGTACACCTCCCAGATCCATGACTCACAACAACTGCCCCAAAATGTTGGGGAAAGAATATAAACAATAACAGTGTAATTTTAATCCATAACTTGATTAGGATAATGATTAGGCAGAGAATGCTGGAGCCCTGTCCCACACTGACCTAAATAGGCCATGCCTGACCAGAGTGAAAACCGCATCTGGGACTCCGGCTGAATTCAACCAGCCAATGAAATTGCCCTAGAACATTAACCACCTAACCATGGTTGTAGCCAGTTAAGGGTTCAACCCCCATGTGTCAGGTTTAAAAAAAAACCTGGTTTATTCATGAATTGGTTAACCAGTTAAAATTTATGAGTAAACAAGGGTTTTTTTTTAACCTGACACATTTTGGGGCAGGTTTGAATGCTTAACACTACCCCCACCCCCCAAGCTACAGCCATGCACCTCCCCTTCAGCCAGTTGCACAGAAGCACTGCAAAGGAGCTCAAAAGTTGAAGCCACAAGGGAACTGAGTCTAAACTCCACCAAAAAAAAGTCACGTGGTAAGTCACATATTCCTCTACATGGGTTATGAGTTTTTATCTTGAAAAGGTTTGAGACTTATGTTTAATTTTATTGCTTAATAGTTTGTATAGATTTTGCTCTAACAATAAATATTTAGCTTATACTGTTTTTAGCAATGTTTTCCATATACTGTCTAGGGAACTTTGGTTAAGGAACGGCACCAAAACACCATAAATAAATAATACAGAAATACAACTGGCTAGAATAATGGGCACCTCGAAAAAAAGGGAATGAATGTTCCCACTGGATTATGCCCTTTCTTCCTGAATACTGTAAGAAATAACCTATCCTCTCAACTTTGGGAGAAAATAAAAACAGTATGGGAGGAAGGGAAGAAGGGTGCACTCTTAAGAATAAATATCTGGAGGCAGAGGGACAACTACTCAGTAATTGCCTGATTTTCCTAACTTCCAATGAAACAGTTGTTTCAGTTTCAGTATCCCCTAGTAGCCTGTAGATGGATGGTGATGGGTGACACCTATGCAAGCACAAGTGCCATCAGTCAGTTTCTCAGAGAATCCTTTTTAAAAATGTAAAAGTTAAAGGAAAATTTCCCAGAAATATTCTATGTTTGAAGAGGGAGGAAACTAGGGAGAGGGGAAATCTTGAAATGAAGAAAAATGAACCTTAATAGTTAGAAGGACCTTATATCCCTCCTGCCAATCTGTAAATAAAATAAGGGTCATAAACAGAAGCAATTATCTAACACAAAATGTATAGACTCTGACATTTCTTGTCTGCTGGTTTGGAGTTGTTTAAGCCAAGCTGCTGTTCTCTGTTCATAGGACAACCTGCTGCTGCTTCACCCATCAAGAAAACTAGATTTCGGCAGATTCCGTAGACATTGGTTGCATGCAAATAGCTGCCGAATAAATCATTGTATATTGCAGCACAGCCCCTGAGGGGGTTTGTACCTATGGAACTTGCTACTGTCACTTGGCTTCCACGTATACCTTAATCATATTATTCATTCAGCAAGGAGGATGAGCATTACAGCAAGTGACTTTAATCCCTCACTCCTGATGATCTGACTGTGAGAGACAGCAGGAGAGGAGAAAACCTAGAGAAAAGTCTTTAGGTGGGATCCAGACACTGTTATTTCTATGCTTTTTTGAAAAACAGGCAAAGCTCTCATTATTGGAGAATTTACCTTTACCTTTTTTGTAAAAGTGAGGATGCCAGAGCCAAAAGACTCATGTGCCTGAAATGAATTGCCACCAACACACAGTAAAAGCAGGGAGAGGAAAATGTGCACTGTGAAAGGAATTGGGTCTTCCCAGGCCCGTAGCCGGGGGGCTTGGTGGACTTCAGCCCCCCTGAAATTCTCAGGGTGGTCCACGAATAGGCTTTACTGGTACATTATTTAAACTGGTATGTTTATTCATATCATGATCTGATCACCATGCTCAATATATCAATATATCCCATATGCATGGGGGTATTGTCTTTGTCATTTCAATCCCGTATCTTTTCACCCTACTTTCATACAATGGTTTAATTCCACTTTTACTAACGTGACTGCATCCTATGGAATTCTGGAAGTTGTAAGTTTTTTGTTGTTGTTGTTGTGTGCCTTCAAGTCACTTCCAATTTATGGCAGTCCTAAACTGAAACTATCAGGTAGTTTCTGAGAGAATGTGGCTAGCCCACTCAAAGTGAGTTTCCACAGCTGAGTGGGGATTTGAACCTTGACCTCCAGAGTCGTAGTCTGGTGCTCAAAGCTGTACACTATTCTGGCTTTCAGTCTCGAAGTATAGTAGAGAGTATTTAAAATCTTCTCCTTGAAAGATCTTGTGCTTCATCAGATTACAAATTCCAGGATTCTAAAAAATGTAATTGAGTCAATTAAAGTGAATTAGTTGAGCCCCAGGGACCCACTCAGTCTATACTGCCTGAGGCCCCTTCTATACTGCTTTATAATCCAGTTCACAACGGATAATCTGGATTTTAAATGGCAGCGTAGAAGGTCTATACTGCCCGAGGCCCCTTCTATACTGTTTTATAATCCAGTTCACAACAGATAATCAGGATTTTATAAGCAGTAAAGAAGGGGTCCCAGATTAAATGCTTATACCATTTTTAAACCCAGGATTCCATATGATGGCAGCTAAAGTGGAATAATTGTGCTGTAACAGTGGAGTATGGTGGGGGCCTTAACCTAAGAAGTGCAGTTTGCTTGGTCCCATTTTCATTCATTCTTTAGTACTTACAGGGTTTTCTAAAGGTTGCTTTTTCCTTTTTAAAAAAGTTTTTAATAACAACAGGAAAAGACTGAAAAGGCCACCATGTTACTCCTAGTCTTCTGGAAACTGTGGAATTTAATTCCCTCATTTATACACCTCAATTTCTGCAACTAGGAGTTTCTGAGGTGACCCAAATCCCAATGAGGTTACTACCCTTTAGGTAAATAAAAGTGCAATAACTGAACAAAGGATGAATTATGCAGAAGTTTCTTAAAGGATAACCATAGGGTGGGCTGGGAAATAGTAGAATAATTGCCAGCAAAAAAGTAGTTTCAATGGCTATCCAGAATTATAGATCTTTGCTTTGCTTTCAATATATTATGCACCAGTGAGTGTAATTTCTGCATTATATCACTTTAATTAATGCAAAATGGGGGCAGGGGGAATGTGGATTTGAGTAGGAAATGGCTAGGGTCATATATATATGTCAACAATTCCGAATACCATCATATGCTCAGAGGATAGAGCCATTAGTTTTCTAATCAATACTATTTGTATTACTTACCTTATTAAAATCAAATTCAGCACGTTCAAGCATTTTATTGTTTTACATCACCAATAAAGGAAGACAGAAAGGATCAAATTGTGGGAGGCAAGTATCGATCAGCACTGGAGTTTCGGTTATATATGCAGACATATTTGGCAGCTGATTCTCACTTACTCATGTAAACTTGCACAGGAAGATAATACTGGGGTACCTCAGAGCACTCTATGCTGACCTTACCTTTAATGAATAAAAAGTTTAGGCTTTTTATTCATTAAAGGTAAGGTCAGCATTGAGTTCAGTTAGGGAACATGGGGTCAATTTTGCTACTGCTGGCTCCAAGGGTTGAGTGACCCTTGGCCACCATGCTCTCAGGTGGTCCGCTTAAATGGCAGAATCAGAATCAAGTCATCTGATATTATTTTTGGTTCCATGTAATTTTCTTGAATCCTAGTTCTCCACTTTCTTGGATAGTCAAAGGTTTCTACTACTTAATCCATTTGACTGAGTTGTTGCAACTCCCAACATCTGTCACTTTTGTCTATCTTGGCTAGAAGTGATGGGAAGCGAAGTTCAGCCATAGTTGGTGGGCTGCACATTTTCAACACCCAATTCAGCCAAGTGAATGAGCTCTTCAACATTTGGTCCATTTAAAACTATAAGTTATCATCCTCCAGACTTACTGACCAAACCCAGCTAGGGTTAGTGATGAATCTAATGTCCATACACCATGGGTCTCAACATTTTGCTACCTGAACTAGAGATGACATGCCCCTTTGATTTAGGTTTGACAGTCTGAAAACCTGCAGAAAAGTCACTTTCAGCATGGATTATTTGTTAGCTGGTTATATGACAAGCAACATCAGCTGAAATTCCCTCATCTCTTGTCTATTGTTGTGTGCCTCAATGTTGTTTCTGACTTATGGTGACCCTAAAGTGAACCTATCACAGTGTTCTGGGGTTGAAAGTATGTGATGTGCCCAGGGCCACCCAGTGGATTTTAATGACTGGGCAAAGATTCAAATCCTGATCACCAGAGTGATAGTTGAACCCTCAGACCACTGTGCCATGCTGGCTTCCTCATTTACACAAATATTAAAGATGCAGGACTGAATCAAGTTTTCAATCTGATAACCTTATAGTATAACACAGGGCTGTCCAACTTCTACCGGCCCAGGGGCCTGAATTCTGGTCACTGATGACCTGGGGGGCCGTAGGGTCTGCCCCCAACCCCGGCTCCGCCCCCACCCCACCCCCGGCTCCGCCCTCACCCCCGGCGCCCTCTTCCCTTATTTTAATTTAATATTAAATATATTTAATCCCATCCTCCCCTCTCCCCTTATTTTAATTTAATATTAAATATATTTAATTCCATCCTCCCATCTCCCCTTATTTTTATTTAATATTAAATATATTTAATTCCATCCTCCCCTCTCCCCTTATTTTTATTTAATATTAAATATATTTAATTCCATCCTCCCCTCTCCCCTTATTTTAATGTATCCTATCACCCCTTATTTCATCTTTAAATATATATAATTTTATATTTAATACATGAGGGGAGATGGGGGGGAATGAGGAGCCCCTGAGGAGCCCCTGCTTTGGCCTACCTTTTCCAAACGCGCAGGATCCAGGAGTACCCGGACGACGAGAGGCGACGACCGACTGAGTCGAAGAAGGTCCTAATCGCGTCTGTGGGCCTCAGCGATCCAGTAGTAGAGTAGCCGAAGAGTATCGCGAGAATACGCAATCCACATGGGATTTCCATCAACGCCGGCGTGATCTTGCGTTGACAGCGAAATCCGTGTGGATTGCGTATTCTCACGATACTTGCTCCGAACCTGGAAGTAGGTTTTTATTATTATTATTTATTTTATTTTTCAATTTTTATTTTTTTATTAAAAAGCTTAGGTGGCCGTAGGGAAGGGGCTCGGGGGCCGTGTACCCCTCCCCCCCCGGGCCGCCAGTTGGGCAGCCCTGGTATAACACAAACAAGACTAGCACTTTATTCTTTCTTCAGCAGGAGCATCAGGCAGCATCTTCCACATACGAATGTAGCAGGCTAAGCTTAGGCATGCACTCATTTTTTCAAGTTGGTATCATGCTGTTGGTCATGGCTCTTGTGGCAACTGATTAGTCCACCTAAAAGCAGGACTTGTCCTGGCCAGGAAATTAAATGCCAGCTATATATCTTACTGACTAAAGAATATTGCTCTTTGGACATAGGACAGTGGTTCTTTGGGTCCCCAGGTGTTTTGGCCTACAACTCCCAGAATTCCGGAAGTTTACCAGCTGTTAGGGTTTCTGGGAGTTCAAAACATCTGGGGACATCTGAGGACTTCAACCACATCTGAATATATTGAAATATATTGAGATCATCTATTTGGAAGTAGGCTGTCCATTTCTGGTAGGAGTTTCTGTGTTACACAACAGTCAGAGATATAGCTATTCTAACCTTTCTCATTATGATATCTTCATGCTGTAGAAAATAAAATCTGCTCTGTTTCTCACTGGTATGCTCTTATTACTCAACAACTGTGTCTCTCCTTCCCACTACCTAGTCTTTACCAGTTTTTGCAGAGCACAGGAAACTTGAGGGACCAGAGGAAGGGCATACAATAAACAAAAACATCTTACTTTCAGATCTCCTATTTCAAAGCTGGCCTGGTCCTCAGTCCAAGTGGCTAGGTGAAAATGTGACACTTCCGTTTGCAAGGCTTTAGGCAGGGGATCGTCTCATAGAACTTCATCCCATGGGTTTAGGGTTCCATTTCTATGTGCTTCAGAAATTGAGCCCCTTGGGAGGCCATCACATGACATAAGTAAAGGGCACTTGCGGTAGGACTCCATGGGGCTCTGTTTCTGCAGCACCTGGGGACTGAGCCCTAACCCCATTTTCAGGGTTTTGGGTGTTAACCTAATTCCAAATGGAGAAAAGTTAGGGGGGGGGGGCTTTGATCCAGATAGCAGAGGCAGACTGCTATCTGGAAAATGAAGTTAAACAGGCCTCAAAAAGAAACACATTAGTCATAATGGGGGACTTCAACTATACCCAAATAGATTGGCCAAATTCTTGTTCTACGCATGAAAGAGAGACAAGGTTCCTCGACATGCTAGCTGATTATTCCCTTGAGCAGATGGTCATGGAACCAACCAGGGGAAAGGGGATCCTGGACTTGGTGCTAACTAATGAACAAGATCTCATTCAAGATGTCCTTGTAACTGAGCCCATAGGTACCAGTGACCATAACACAATAACCTTCAACTTAAGTTTGGATAGCAAACTGTCAGTGAAAACTAACACGGAAACATTAAACTTTCACAAAGGGAATTTCACCAAAATGAGAAAAATTGTAAAGAACAAACTAAAAGGAGCAGTAAAAAAATCAAATCCCTCCAAAATGCTTGGAAACTGTTTAAAAATACCTTAAAACAGGCCAAACTAAAATGCATTCCAATAAAAAGAAAGAGGCATGGAAAGTCCAAAGGACACCAGTATGGCTTACAAATGAAGTAAAAGATGTGATTGGAAAGAAGAAAACTCATTTAAGAAATGGAAGGCTCTTCCTACCGAGGAGAACAGAAAGGAACACAAGCTCTGGCAAACTAAATGCAAAGCAACAGTCAGGAAAGCCAAGAGAGATTTTGAGGCACACATAGCAAAGAATATTTTAAAAAATAACAAAAACTTCTTTAAGTACATCAGAAGCAGGAACCCAACTAGAAAAGCAGTTGGGCCACTCGACGACAATGGCCAGAAAGGGAAAATCAGTGAAGACAAGGAGATTGCTGAGCGGCTAAATGACTTCTTTGCCTCCGTTTTCACACAGGAGGACAGACAACATATGCCTGCAGCTGAGTCAGTTTTTTTCAGGGAGGGAATTAAAAGAATTAAAACAGATAGAGATAAACAAGGAGGATGTTCTCACATGCCTTACTAAACTAAATGTCAACAAATCACCAGGTCCAGACGGCATCCACCCCAGAGTTCTTAAGGAACTCAAGTGTGAAATTGCTGAACTTCTAGCTAAGATATATAACCTTTCTCTAAGATCAGGCACTGTACCCGAGGACTGGAGGGAGGCAAATGTAACACCGATCTTCAAGAAAGGATCCAGAGGTGATCCAGGAAATTATAGACCAGTCAGTTTAACCTCATTTCCAGGCAAAGTGATGGAAACCATTATTAAAGAAAATATTACTAGGCACATAGAAGAACAGGCATTGCTGAAAGAAAATCAACATGGTTTCTGCAAAGGCAAATCATGTCTTACTAACTTGTTAGAATTCTTTGAGGGTGTAAATAAACACATAGATAAAGGGGACCCAATTGATATTGTTTACCTTGACTTTCAAAAGGCTTTTGACAAAGTCCCTCACCAAAGGCTCCTAAATAAGCTCTTCAGCCATGGAATCAGAGGACAGGTCTTGTCCTGGATTGGAACCTGGCTAAACTGTAGGAAACAAAGGGTGGTAATAAACAGACATTTCTCTGGGTGGAAAGAGGTGAGAAGTGGCGTACCCCAAGGTTCAGTTTTGGGTCCATTACTTTTTAATTTATTCATTAATGATCTGGATGTAGGAGTGAATTCTGAAGTAGCAAAGTTTGCAGACGACACTAAATTGTTCAGGGTAGTTAAAAATAAAACTGATTGTAAATAGCTCCAGAAAGATCTCTCGAAAGAATGGGCAACAAAGTGGCAAATGCATTTTAACCTAAACAAGTGTAAAGTCATGCACATCGGGGCAAAGAACCCCAACTACACCTACCAATTGATGGGGTCAAAGCTTTCCGAGACAGACCAGGAAAGGGATCTTGGGGTTTTGGTGGACAGCTCAATGAAGATGTCAACCCAGTGCGCAGCAGCAGTGAAAAAAGCAAATTCTATGCTAGGCATGATCAGAAAGGGAATCGAAAATAGGTCAGCAAATGTTGTATTACCTCTCTACAAATCTATGGTAAGGCCGCATTTGGAGTACTGTGTACAATTCTGATCTCCGCACCTTAAGAAGGATATAACGGAACTGGAAAAGGTACAGAAAAGGGCAACAAGAATGATCCAAGGGATGGAGCGGCTCCCTTATGAAATCAGGTTGCAACGCCTTGGTCTTTTCAGCCTTGAAAGACGGCGTCTAAGAGGTGACTTGATCGAAGTGTATAAAATCATGCATGGGATAGAAAAGGTGAATAAAGAAAAATTATTTTCTTTGTCACAAAACACTAGGACTAGAGGGCATTCCCTGAAGCTCCAAGGTAGGAAAATTAGGACTAATAAAGGGAAATATTTCTTCACCTAGAGGGTCATTGGGTTATGGAATTTACTTCCAGAAGAGGTTGTGACAGCTGTCAGCCTGAACAACTTCAAGGCAGGATTAGACAGATTCATGGATACCAAGTGTATCGGTAGTTACTGATAAGGACATTCAAGTGCCACCTCGGAGTTGGTTGAGGTAGGCAGGATTTCCCTGGGTACTGGTTGTGGGGGGTCGGGAGCAGGTTAGGGTTTTGCCCTCCCTTCTGCTCGAGATCCCCGTGTACAACTGGGGGCCACTGTGTGATACAGAATGCTGGACTAGATGGGCTGAGGTCCGATTCAGCATGGCTCTTCTTATGTTCTTATGTTCTTATCCCAGAACATGGGGAAGGATGAGAAGGAATCGGGTAAGATGCTTTCCTCCACTTTCCCCCTGTTTGTGGAACGAACGAAGTCCATAATGTGTGACTACTTCTGCCATGAATGTAAAATTTAATTATTTGTACAAGTGCAACTACTTCTGCCATGGCTGTAATTATTTTTCTCTGGAACTGAATATAAAGCTCTTGCACAACTCATTTAAAATGCAAACATGCTTTTAGATGTAAGCATAAAAAGGTATAATATGAGTGGTTGAATAAAAACTGTGTATAGTTAGCGATTGAGTTATTAACATCAGTGTTTGCTACAACTATCTCGGCATTACTTCGTGCCCGAAAAGTGTTATTACAGACCGAGGCCCTCAATTTCCATCCAAGTTCTGGAAGACCTTCCTGTCTTATTTGGGGGCAGAGAGGGCTCTGAGTACAGCTTTTCACCCTGAGACCGATGGGGCCACCGATAGGGTGCAAAAGACATTGCAACAGTTTCTGAGATGTTACTCCACATATCAGCAGGACCAGTCGTCCCCCCACCCCCCATAGATGAAGCTGAATACTGCTATAACAATTCGGACCATGCCTCCATGGGCATCTTTCCATTCAAGGCCTTAAGTGGCCAAGACTTTCCCCCATTCCCAGCCATTGCAGGGGGCCCCACGGCTGAGTGGTCCCCTGAGGGCTGGGGAGCCAAGGTAGCAGTGGCCTGGCCAGAAATTCAGGAGACACTGGCCTCAGCCAAACTGGATTACAAAAAGTATGCAGACAAGAAGAGGGCCCCGCAGCCTGACTGTGTAGTGGGAGACCTAGTTTACTTGTCAACCAAGTACCTTAAGACCACCCAACCTCCCTGAAAGTTTGCAGAACGTTTTGTGGGGGCTTTCCGTGTGGTCACTGTTATCAACCCAGTGGCAGTCAAGCTGGATCTCCCTCATAATTGGAGGAAGGTCCACTCAGTTTTCCATGTCAGCTTGCTGAAGAAGGCTTGTACCAGCCACAAATGGACTATGCCAGAGTCGGCCCCCATCCCCATCATGGTGGGGGCACATACCCATTTTGAGATCAGAGACATTTTGGACTCCAGGTGGCGCTGGGGAAAGTTGTGCTACTTGGTGCAGTGGTCCTCCAGAGACTTGCACCCTGAATGAGTGTTGGCTGATCATGTTCGGGCCCCTAGATTGACTAAGCGGTTCCATGCCTCCTTTCCTGAAAAACCTGGTCCTTAAACCATCATTTTGTTTCTTTCTTGTTTCTTTGTCTTCCTGCATGGCAGTCGAGCCGTGGCCAGGGGGTGTAATGTCAGTTGCACTCAATGATAGTTACATAAACAAACTGTCTGGCTACAACTGGCATCTGGCATCTGGCTGGAGGAGTACTAGAAGATCAGAGCTTTGGAATTTGTATTGCAGCTTGCAAAGGACAAACGGAGGGAGGAAAAAGGAGGGGGGAACTGAGGGGCATTTGAAAGAGCGTTTGAGCAGGAAACCCCTCAGTTCTGTCTTTGCTAGCTGTGAGTTAGGAGTGAATAAACTACATATCCCTGGAAAAACCTGTGTGAGTGTGGTTTGTTCAAAGACCCTACCAGAAGCTGACATACTCTTTGCCAACTTCTGTTTGGCTTAAGGAATTAGTATTTAAAAATCACAACAGAAAGGTTTTAATTTTTTTAAACCAACTTTATTTATATCCTGCTCTATTTCCCCATAAGGAATCAGGGTGATTTTACAGAATTTCTTTTGAAAAGTCCTATTATACATGGGGCAATTGAAGGGAGATAAAATAAGTGATACCTTAGTGGTTTAGTGACTGCAAAGAATACATTTTTACTACTATAGGTTGTGTATCCCTTATCTAAATGCTTTGGATTTCAGATTTTTAAAAAAAATAGAATACTAGTACTTCCATTATACACATGTAATAAGATATCTTTTTGAGACCCAAGTCTAAACAGGAAATTCATTTGTATTCCATACACCTCTATAGGTAATTGTATATAATATTTTTAATAATCTTGTACACAAAACAAAGTTTATGCACACTTGAACATCAGAAAGCAAAGGTGTCACTATCTTGCCCACCTATGTAGACAATTTAGATTCTAGAGTTTAAGATTTTGGAATTGTGGATAAGGGATGCTTAATCATCATCATCATCAAAAACAAATCATTGATAAGAATTATTAATATTACTAATTTATCCTTTAAAACTATTTGTATCCCTCTCTGCATCATGAAATCTCAGGACAGCATAGCAGAAAAATCAATTTAAGCAGATTAGCAATTTTAAACAGTATTTTAAAGACTAAAATTTTAAACAATTTGGCACATTACAATCAGGTAAATAAATAAGACCCTGTGGGCATTTGTAACCAGCCAAGTTTGATTTGGCACTAAATAAAGTCACACTTTGTGCCAATTCGGCTTTCAAGGGAAAAGCATTGCACAGCTGATAAGGCCCTCTCCCATTGTTATCAAGCCACCGCACCCCACTCCCAAATTAATCAGGACCTTTAAAGACTTCACACAAAGTTACATGATTTTTTTAAAGAAGTTTTGCTGTTCCAAAGCCGCTGAAAGCCTTGGGAGGACCTAGCAGCAACTGTACCCCAAACTATATTAAACTAAACCCTTTACTAAATGTACTGAATGATATTTTTGTGTGTGATGTATTAATTGTATGTTGTATTAATTGTATAAAACTAAACTCAAATGTATTGTGAAAGAGCAGAGATCCCTTAGTCATCAGGAAATATCCCTCCAGTGATCTCCCTACCTGGAAATGTAATATTTTTTTATATGAGTCAAAGACATGTAATTCCTTTATCGATAGGATTGTGTTTTGCACTGTTTACTTGTCCAGATGTGTCCAGAGGCATATGGCTCCCACAGAAGGCAAAGTTAAACAAAGATGACTACGTTAACTTTTTGAAAGGACAGTCAAACCTCTGGCTAGCAGGCATTATCACCTTTTGTCTTCTGTGCCTTGCACCTTTGTCTTTTCGGGACTGGACATTTAAGTCAATCAAGGAATCATCTGCATACCCATGCCATCATCTTCTTCAGTTTTGCGCCCTCCATGGGGGCATCCTTGCAATGGGCTGGACCTTTAAATCATCCAATGATTAGCTGTCCTTCTTCCCGCCATGGGGAACCCCCCCCCCCCTTGCCTGTAACACAGAGGGAACCCCTGGCCAACCACAGAGCAGATCCTAGCCATTTCAGTTCTCAGCCAATGAGGGGAAAGTACTGGAAGTCTGAATAGATGTCATGATGTATAAAATGTCATGTATTTCTCTGTAAAGGTATGCTGGTACATTTTTGAATGGCGACTTGGTACTTGCATTTCATTTTGACCAAATTGTAATAAACCTCTGTAGTTTGCCTTCAACCCCAGAGTGCTTTGTTTTGCCTTCTGACTTAGTTTAGTGGAATTTCACCAGTGGAATTTCACCAGGCATGGAGCCTCCATCCGTGGTCCTGGCTGAAATCACTAAACTATGTCTTCACTGAATGTATTGACTTCACTGGAGAGACATAAAAGCAAACATAAAGTCCTGAGCTACTCATTTACATATTAACACAAGTCTTCAGACTTTTTAGATCTTGAAATGCCATCATATTGAATCTCATCAGCCTGAATTGTGCTTTAGACCAGAAGCACATTGGCAGCCACTGCAAGTCTCTTAACACTGACATTATATGATGTTTTAGCTAGCAACCAAGTGTCTGACTAATCTTCAAGGGCAGCCCCACATAAAAGAGCAGTCTAATTAGGAGGCTAGCTACTGTGGCTTGATTATGCAGTCCACGCATTTTACAATGTAATATTATACTTAAGGGATATGTTATTTTAATGTAGGAAAATATACAGGTATTCAGCCTTGTACCACTCAAAATTTAAAGACTCTTTAAATGTTCATATTTTTCAATAGGAAATAGGGTTATGTATATTTGAACCAGGATTTTAAATTATCTTGTTCTAATGTAAAGCACTGCATTACTTTTATTAAAAACGCATATAAACGTTGTTATTTGACCTAGACCAGTTTTCTGGTCTTGATCAACATAACACTCATGCTGATTAAAAAATTAAAAAGGGTAATAAGTAACAGTTCAAAGAAAATTTGACATAAGGATAGTGTTGACATCAACAGTCCCCACCTATCCACCCACTTGAACAAAAATGTAATCAGTCTATAGAAACTTAGGGTACACTGTAGAATTAATGAAATTTGACACCACGGTAACTAGCACAACAAAATGCTATGGAAGCATAGAATTTGTAATTAGGTGAGGCACCAGCCCTCTTCGGGCTAAAGGCCTTGTAAAACTACAACTCCCATAATTCCACAGCATTGGGGCATGGCAATTAAAGTGGTGTCAAACTTCAATAACCCTACAGTTTAAGTGTGCCTTAGGATTCCAGGAGACTAGAGTTCAAACCTATGGAAACCCATTGGGTGGCCATATGCAAGTCATACTCTCTCAGGCTTAAAAAATGGCAAGCTTCAAGGAGAAATTTTGCTTTTACTAATACTAGGAGGCAAATACTAGGAGGCATTTACTGTCAGTTGGAATCAACCTGAAGGCACATAACTACAGCAGCTTGCAATATTTGATAGAAACCTGAAATGATCAGACTTTCACTTGATTATTGTGATATTTGCATACTAAGGACATTATTGCTGAAAGTGGAGGCATGTGTTAGAGGGCTGTTTAACAGCCTATTAATGCTGTGGGGTATTTTGAATAGGGTATATTATTATGTTATTGAGTGGATATTTTTGTTCTATTTGTTTTACCTGCTTTTTTGTCTGTGTGTATCTCGATTATTTTCATCAATAAAAAATTTTTTTTAAAAAAGAAAATGCTACTTACTGCACAATGTCATGGCATACCAGTGGCATTCCAGGTTCCCCCTACCCACATTGTTTGGCCGTATGTTTTAATTAATGGGAGAAACCCATAAATAGATTCCTGAAGTCCTAGTGTAATAAGTAAACACACTGCTGCCGTGATATTGGGTGAATCCATGGAGTGGTGGTAAGGGCATATTGTGGACATAACTTTTATCCTCTCTACTTCCCTGTTCCCAAATTGCAATCGCTGGATGTGGGACATCAGAGAGTTACCTTCAGGTGTTCACCTACATTCATGCTCTTACTAACAATGTTGATTAGTTAACAAGGATTGAATGTGGATGCACACTTTTAATAGTGATGTGGTGCACTGGATTCAGATTGGCAAACACTGTAACTGATTGGAACCCTCAGGCTGGATCTACACTGCCATATAAAACCCACATTATCTGCTTTGAACTGGCAATGAAGAGTCAGAATTTCTTTACATACACTCCCTGGGGTCATACCATTTAGCCAAAAGTTGCCGGAGAGAGGGAAGGCATGTGGGGCAGCTCATGGTGCCCCGCGCACCCTCCCCCTTCCCCCCATCATATGATGGGGCAGGACAAGGTGTGTTGGCACCCTGTCCCAATCCCCATCATATGAGAGAAAGGGCAGCAACACACGTTGCCCTGTTGCCCTTACCCCCATCATATGGGGAAAAGGAGAGGAAAGTGCAGGTAGCTCCTTTGTAAGCAACAAGCATTTATACTCTTGAAACCATCATGCTCTTGTCACAAGAACAATACAAATAAACTGTTACTGTTTCTCTTTAAGCAAAGTCTCTATCAATATCTCACCTCCAACTCAAGAAGACACAAAAGGTGGCATATTGGCACAGGCTGGCCTCTTTACATTTTTGGTGGGATAAATAAATAAAAGGTCTCTCCCGCCATGCAACAAGTTTGAGCGCCTCACACATGGCAACCCAGAAATGTGTTACTGTACAACCATAAAATTGTGTACTAATGAAAACACAAAATGGTAGAATCTCACCATAATAAACCAAATCTCAGAATTGCACTGGAGCAGTGCAAAGAAGTGGATACAAGGTAGTGCAGTAAACAGATATTGCAATATATGTTAATAGAGCACTATTAGGGGGAACATGCAACAGGAAGAGGGGGAATGCAAGCATATTCCCATTTTCATAGAGAACGGGATTGCGATGCCTAAACACACTGTTAGACCATGGCACGATAATATCCTAAATATTGTGACAACTGTTTACTCTCTGACCTGTATATTTTAGCTGTTCAATCAATGGCTGAAATTCAAGTGAGAGAGCACAAAATGTCTAGCCAATCTAAATAGATGTGACGGTGTAATTGCAGTATGTACCACACACACACACACGTTATGGGATGAGTTTTCAGATTGATTTATCTTCCTTCTGGGAGGAGGCACTTGTGTGGAGTGAACACAATGTGTGGGATGTACACTCCCTGGAGCAGTTAAGAAACTATGCCAAAGGCCAAACCTTACTGTTCTGTCTCTTAATTAGGAAGATTCTTCTGTTCAATACCCCATTAGTCATCTTTATAGCATTTCATCTTGTTTTCAGAACCAAGTCCATTTATTAGTTTTGGGATGAGCTATTTTGTGAAATGTATCTTGCATTTCCCAGATTCCTATGCCTAATAATTTATAGATAGCTTACAAATATACAGTATATATTTTTCTTTTATATAAAAGTCAGCAGTCATTAAAATAATCTCCTTAAAGTAAAACTTTTATTTTATATAGTCTAGATTTTTAAAATACCAGGATTGGTCAACTTTGGATTTTTGCTCATGTTGTGAAGGTCTTTTTTGGGGTCCAGACTGAGGAAGATGCCTTTGAAATAAAAAATAAAACAAAATAAACACAGCAAAGATTTAAATCGCTTATTGGTCTCTGGAGACCAACTTTCTGGCTCAAAGTTTGTGTCTTACAGGAAAAATAAAAAGGGCAGGTTAAGGCCACCGCTCTGAGGTCTTTTTGTAATTCTCTATCACTGTTTCATTCCAAAAGCCATGTTCTCCTTACAAATCGCATGTTTCACACATGATACGCCCAGTCACCTCCATCCAGTAATTGTTTGCTGCACAAACTCTGTAACACATCATTAGTCCTGCCACACATCTACATCTACCCGTAGTAACTTTTCCAAAATGAAAAAAATGCCATGCAACATTACAAGCTCCGTATATTTTCCAGTGCTGTGTTTAGGAGGAAGGGGAGAAACAGGAAATGCAGTTGAGGAAATAGCTGTTTGCATTGTAGTTTATATCTTTTTAAAAGCATTTCACCTCCTCTCCCTCACCCCAATGATTTTTCCATTTCTCCAATGAGACTATGAAAAATGAAAAATTTTACACGATCACTTCTGACATTTCTTGGCAACTCAGAAGGCCAGCGATGGAAAGGATCCCTCCCTTCTGATCCAAGATTAAATTTGGACTTCAACACAAGGCTCATTTAGGCAGCAATTAAAGAACCTCATAGACTGAGGGAAAATTAAATGATGAATGCAAAGAGGCTTATTTAATGGGGATATTAAGTAAACTGCTGGTAAAAATGCCCATTTATCATCCACTGATTCCTAATTGGTTTCCTGTTCCTGCCTGCATGTAACATTTTCAGAAGGAATTACCTTCCTTTAGTGCCACCGTTGCAAATGCAATAAATCAGGCTCATAGATTTTAGCTAATTTAGATGGAGGCTGTATGAGAGCTGAATTATGCAATAGCACTTGCAATTAATGCCCATTACAATTTTAGCTTAAAGGACAGAAATATACTTTTTAAAACACCCTGCCTATCAAAATCACAGTGTCTACATAAAGCTTTGTTCTCTGAAAAAGAAAGGTGCTTTTTTGTAAACACTCAATTTATGCTCATTGTGGAGCTTTTACAACATGTTTTGTTTAAACTGTGGAGGTCTCATTTCTATCTGCGTATGCCCTTTATTTAAAAAATGAGTTAAGATACCATCACAGCAAAGGCTTTGTCTATTCAGGGGGAGAAATCCAGTCCTGATGCTTAATCAGTGGGACATGAGCATTCATTTAGCAAATCTCATGAATTCAATGTGACTATTCCAGTTGGGACTCCAGTTGGATTTAGCCCAGCATTCCCACTGTCACCGAGCAATGCCTGTCTCATGTAAGGCAGGCTGGGCTATAGCAAAAAAGGCACTTTTCTAGTGTGGTCCAACACATTGCCTGGGATTATTGTGGAATCTCCTTCTGACTGGAGGGCTTTGAATGTGGCCAATGGAGTCTCTTCCAACTAGGATCATGGCCAGTTTGTCTCTAGAACAGTGGTTCCCAACCTGTGGGTCCCCAGATGTTTTTGCCTTCAACTCAAAGAAATCCTAACAGCTGGTAAACTAGCTGGGATTTCTGGGAGTTGTAGGCCAAAACACCTGGGGACCCCAGGTTGAGAACCATTGCTCTAAAAATTCAAACCAGGAACACTTGGACCATTATACACAAAAGGCAATATGTTGTAGGCTTGTTCTTTGGTGGCTAGCTTTCTCCCTAAAATCCTTCTTCCAGACCTGTTATAGTTTAGCTTTAAATCGCAGATGTCAAATTAATTTGCATCGAGAGCCACACCAGCCTTATGGTTGCTTTGCAATGGCCACTGAATCCATAGACTGAGAATCCATGGATACAGAGGTCCAACTACAATTGTTTTTACATAGTGGTCAGTGCTCATATGTTATTGAACAACAACTCCCATCACTTTTTATTATCCAGCATGGGAATTGCAACCCAACAGCACCTGTAGCTCTGAGGTTGGGGAAAGATTAAGTCATATCCACAAGCCTGGTATTTAAATTCAAACCCAACTATCCTGAATGAGCAGAAGGAGCTGCAGCCTTCCAGTTGTTACTGTGGTCCCTTCCATACAGCTGAATAAAATTGCACTTTATCCACTTTTGAACTGGAATATATGGCACTGTGGACTCAGATAACCCAGTTGTGGGGTTTTCTGCCTTGATATTCTGTGTAATGTGGCTGTGTATCACAGCTAGGTAAACACAAGAGCAGTGCTATAACACAATAGCAAAAAAGCCGCTCCCATCAGTTCTCATCATGATTTCTAATAATGAGGAATATAGCAGGAGTAGTCCAGCATCTGGAGGGCCACATAAAATGACATGGTGGTCAGATTCAGCATGCTGGCCTTCAGTTTGACACATGTGCTTTAGTCTCAGTGCATCTCGGGACCTTCCAGTGTTTGTATCAGTGTTTGTATCCTTTGGATTTTAATTTAGATGTGTGTGTTACTTGCTTTGAGTCATATTTGGGAGAGAATAAGTGGGATATAAATGCTACCGGTACTTCTACTACTTATAGGCAGGATCAGTCCTTGTGAAAACTTGTATAGGAGTCCATGTCACGATGCACGGACTTGACCGGCCCCTTAATCACACACACAGAGACGGACTGAAGGCTAACTACTTTATTGAATATAAAAACAGTTCAAAAGATATTGTCCAAAAGAATAGCAAGTAATCCAAAAGGCTTGAAGCAACAATGTCCAAAACAAACGTGGCAAAATCCAAAGGCTTGGCAAGGCTCCGCGCAACTCTGCGGATCAGGAAACAGGGCAAAGCTCCGCGCAACACTGCGGATCAGGAAACAAGACAAGACTCCGCGCAACACTGCGGATCAGGAAACAAGGCAAGGCAGATGCAAGGCAGGACTTGATGACCACTAGCTCACTTAGCTCCGTGGACCCACTTCGCTTCACGCCTATTCAAATGAGACGTGGCCGAAGCACTGAGGATACGTTCCCACGGCTCCTATACTTAATCCTTCGGCCGAGGTCCCCGACGCTCTAGGCTTCGTCGTCTCCAATCTCTGCTGACGGACCTCGGCCTGTCTAGGCTGCGGTACCATCCCCTTCTGCGGGACTCAATGCTACTTCTCCTATCAAAGGTTCGACCTTGCCTCTCACCACCTGGGTCACTATCTGCATGAGAGCTTCCCTCCCTGGGATCTTCCCAGCCGCTTGCTTCCATGTTTTGACTCAGAAGCTCCTGGGAACCTTTCCCACCCGGGTGCTCATAACTCCCACAATCACTGTCCTCCATTTGCACCTGGTTATCTGAATCTATGTCAGGGCCAAACATCAATTCTTCCCATGCCAAACTCTCCGTGGGCGAAGGAGGCCCACTGCTGGGAAACTGTCCTTCTCCCCAATCTTCCAACCCATCCTCTGAATCTGGTTCTGCAGCTGCAGGGCTAATGCTAATGGGACCCGGGTCCTAGCCCCAGTTCTCCAGGCACAAACGAGAACTGCTGTGCTACACTATCCCCCCCCCCTCAGGGCCCCTCCGAGGCCTCCCTCGAGGCTTGGGTTTGTCAGGGTACTTGCGGTGAAACCGAGCGACAATGTCCGGGGCGTGAACATCTCGGGCCGGCGTCCAAGAACGCTCTTCCGGCCCGAAACCTTTCCAGTCAATCAAATACTCCAGCTTCCGGTATCTGATGCGTGCATCCAGGATGTCCTGCACCTCGAACTCCTCCTCCCCGTCCCGCATCACAGGGGGAGGGGGCGGCTGCGTCACATCAGGCCGCACCCCCTTTGCCGGGTGGAGCAAGGAACGGTGAAACACAGGGTGAATCTTCATGTCCGCTGGGAGTTGTAGTTTGAAGGAAACAGGCCCCACCTTCTCCAACACTTTGTAAGGCCCCAAAAATCTTGCATCCAACTTGCGGCTGGGCCTCTGCGTGGGCAGATTCTTGGTAGAAAGCCAAACTTTATCCCCCACCAGGATCTCAGGACCCTCCTGGCGCCGCCGATCAGCCATCCGCTTGTAACCCGCTTTAGCCTGGTCCAATTGAGTACGTAGCAAGTCTTGGAGCGCAGTGAGCTCCCGAAGCCAATCCTCCGCCGCCAGAAGTTCCCCCGACGGGTCCACCGGAGGGTAGAAACGAGGATGGTGTCCATAGTTAGCAAAGAAAGGAGTCTCTTTGATGGATTCCTGCGTCGCATTGTTGTAGGCAAACTCCGCCACAGACAACAAGGACGCCCAGTTGTTTTGTTGATAGTTGACATAGCACCGTAGATACTGTTCCAAGGTGGCATTAACCCTTTCGGTTTGCCCATCAGACTGGGGGTGATGGGCCGTGGACATCCGGACATCAATCCCCAGCAGCTTCTGGACAGCCTTCCAGAACTGGGAAGTGAATTGGGTGCCACGGTCCGTCACCAAACTCTGTGGCAGTCCATGCAGCCGAAACACATGTTGCACAAACATATCAGCAGTCTCCTTGGCAGTAGGCACCCCCACACAGGGAATGAAGTGTCCCATCTTGGTGAAACAGTCCACCACGACCAGGATCGTGGTGAAACCCTTGGACTTGGGCAGGTCAGTGATGAAATCGGCCGAAATCATCTTCCAGGGAGCAGAAGGGGTCGGGAGCGGCTGGAGCAAACCGTCCGGCTTGCCCCCCTGGTTCTTGGCCCGCTGGCACACAGGGCAAGAGCCCACATAGTCCTCCACATCCCTTCGCACTTTAAGCCACCAGAAATCCCGGAGGACCAACTGGAGGGTCTTGAACAGCCCAAAATGACCTGCGGCCCGGCTATCATGGCAAAGTTTGAGAATGTCCTCCCTCTCGGGCCCTGGGGAAACATAGACAGAGTCGCGGTGGTAGAGCACCCCGTTCTTTACCTGAAAAGGGGCTTGCACCCCCTTGGTCAGCTGCTCTTGCACCCAAGGGTCAGTTCGTTGGCGCACCTGGACCCGGTCACTCAGAGGTCTCTTGTCCCCAGGGGCCGGCGGGGCCACTGGAGGGTTCACTGGGGCCGCCCGAGCAGCCGCAAAGTTCTCCGCTTTAAGCAAACGGGCCTCGGAAAGCCCTTCTCCGCCACGAACATACTCCGGCTTCCGAGACAGAGTGTCAGTTTGCTTGGTCTGCTTGGGGGTCACATAGTGGATGCGGAAATTGAATCTCTCAAAGAACAGGGACCATCTCTGTTGCCTCTGGTTCAATTTGCGCTGGGTCTTCAAGTGCTCCAAATTCCTGTGGTCGGTGTGAACTTCCACCGGGAATTTAGCCCCTTCCAGCAAATGACGCCATACTTCAAAAGCAACCTTGATGGCCAGGAGCTCCTTCTCCCAAATGGTATAGTTCTTTTCCGGAGCCATCAGCTGCCGGGAGTAGTAGGCACAGGGCAACAAGTCCGTCCCCTGCGGCTGTAGCAGGATCGCTCCCACCGCTACATCCGAAGCGTCGGCCTGCACGATGAAAGGGGTGCGGGGGTTGGGGTGCTGCAGAAGCGGCTGGGTGGTGAACAGCTGCTTTAACTTGCGGAATCCCACGTCCGCCTCTGGTGTCCACCGAACGGCACCTTTCCCGCAGGCACTGGGTGATAGGATCAGCCCACTTGGCAAAGTCAGGAATGAACTTTCTGTAGTAGTTGGCAAAGCCCAGGAATCTTTGAATGTCTTTCTTGCTGGCTGGAGCCGCCCAGTCAGCCACAGCTTGAACCTTGGTGTCATCCATGGCAATGCCCGTAGGGGAGATGCGATAGCCCAGAAAGTCCACCTCACGCAGGTCAAAAGCACATTTCTCCAGCTTAGCATAGAGCCCGTGGGCCCTCAGTCTCTGGAGCACTTCCTTGACGTGGCGATCATGGGTCGCCTGATCCGGAGAAAAAATCAGCAGATCGTCCAGGTAAACTGCCAGATAACGATCGAGCAGGTCCCGGAAAATGTCATTCATGAAATGTTGGAAACAGGCTGGGGCGTTGCACAAACCGAATCCCATCACCAGGTATTCGAAACTTCCCCACTTGGTCTGGAAGGCCGTCTTCCATTCGTCGCCCTGACGGATCCGCACAAGGTTGTAAGCCCCCCTCAAGTCCAGTTTCGTGAACACCTTGGCTCCCCGCATCTGCTCCAACAGTTCGGGGATCAGGGGTAGGGGGTAGCGATTCCGGATCGTGATCTTGTTGAGCTCCCGGTAGTCATTACAGAGGCGCAGTTCCCCCGATTTCTTCTTGACGAAAAGAATGGGCGCCCCGGCCGGGGACTGAGAAGGCCGAATGAAGCCTTTCCGCAGATTCTCATCCAGGAACTCTCGGAGAGCCTGTTGCTCTGGTTCCGAGAGAGGGTAGAGTCTCCCCCGCGGGATAGGGGCTCCAGGTTCCAATTCGATGGCACAATCATAGGGCCGGTGCGGAGGTAGACGTTCCGCCTCCTTCTCGCTGAACACATCCCAAAAGCCGGCATACTTCTTGGGCAGTGTGGCAACGTTTTCCACCTCTTGAGCCTGGCAAGCCCGGGCCGTCATGCAGTGGCTCTGGCAGTGGTCGGAAGAAAAAATTAGCTGTCTTTTGGCCCAGGAAATCTGGGGGTCATGGAGTGCAAGCCACACAATGCCCAGGACAATGGGGAAATCTGGCAACTTGGTCACAAGGAAGGAAATGTCCTCTTTATGGGAGCTGGTCCACATCTTGGTAGGGGCTGTATATTGAGTCACAGCCCCCGTCTTCAGGGTTCTCCCATCAATAGTCTGTACACCCTTGGGCTCTTGAAGATCAAGAAATTGTAATCCAGCAGACTGGGCATAGTCTGCATCAATGAAGTTGTTGGTGGCCCCCGAGTCGATCATGGCATGGACCATCATCGGTCCCTTCTCGGGCGACCACAGGCTGACCATTACAAGGAACAATTGTCCAGTCTTGGGTTCAGGGGGAATGTTAGCGACGGCGGCCGAGTGAGCGAACCCTCTTACACCCGGCCGGCCCCTTCCCCCGTCGCCTGGAGGGCTTCCTCGTTCTCCGGGGCCCCTCCAAGGGCGGCGGAGGCCTGAGGAGTCTTTCCACGCGGCTTCTGGGGGCATTCTCTAGAGAAATGTCCAGCCCCTCCGCAATACCAACACAAGTTGAGACGCTGCCGACGTGCTTTTTCCGCCTGGTCCACCTTGGGTTGCACCGTCCCTAGTTGCATTGGCTCTGGCTCATCCAAGGACACCGGGGTCGGAGCCAACTGTCGGGGCGCGAACTGCCCAGCCCCCGACTCTTTTCGCCCCACCGGCTTCTCCACCGTACCTTTGTCCCAGCGCCTCCGGGTTTGTAACCCCGCTTCCACACGTAGACTCAGGGTAATTGCCGCCTCCAGATCCTCGGGGCGAACATGTTTTAACATCTCCTGTTGCATTTCCGACGACAGTCCCGTGATGTATTGATAACGCAGAGCCGAGGGGTTCCAATCCACTTGAGCGGCCAGCACCCGAAACCGGGAAATGTACTGGGACAAGGACATGCCCCCCATCGACAGCCGATCCAAGTCTCGTTCGGCTAACTCCGCATTCACTGGTGCTCCCCAAGTCGCCTTGATGGCATCTAGAAAGGCCCTCAACGTGTTCCTATGGGGGGACTGGGCCCGAAGCAACATAATAATAATAATAATAATAATAATAATAATAATAATAACTTTATTATTTGTGAGTCGCCCTCCACCACTGGTGCTCCGGGCGACTTACATCATTTAAAAACCCAAAAATACAACAGTTTAAAACATAGGTACACACGCCAGAAAGGCTCAGTCTCCAGGCGTCCGATCAAACCCCAAATGCCTGGCAGAAGAGCCAGGTTTTCAGGTCCGATAGGAATCTGATTTGGGCCGATGTGGCCCTGAGGGCAGGCGGGAGGGTGTTCCAGATCATGGGAGCCACCACGGAGAAGGCTCTCCGTCGGGTCTCCATCAGCCGAGCCTCTCTCACCCCAGGGATGGCTATACGATCACCATTTATGGCACGCGCTGGCCTCTCGGTGCGTTGGACTGTCAGCCGATCGCCCAGATAGGCTGGCCCAATATTATGCCGTGCTTTAAAGGTGAGCGCCATAAGTTTGTAAATCACTCTGAACTCTGTGGGCAGCCAATGAAGATCTTTTAAAATTGGAGAGATATGGTTTCTGACAGATGCCCCAGAGATGAGTCTGGCCGCTGCGTTCTGAATGAGCCTCAGCCTCCGAGTTGTAGACAGAGGTAGGCCCGCATATAGGGCATTGCAATAATCAAGGGGCGAGACGACGGTGGCATGTATCACAGTTCTCAATGCCTCTGATGGTAAATAGGGGGGCCAACCGTCGGGCCCTGCGAAGATGGAAAAGGCGCCCTTAGCTGCGGCCTGGATCTGGGCTTCCATCGACAGTCTCTCGTCCAGAATCACTCCCAAGCTCTTCACCGCCGGAGCCGGGGATAGGGGCTCGCCGAAGAGTGGTAGTGGTGAGTGAGGGTCGGGTCGGACAGGCCAGAGAATCTCCGTTTTAGCCGGGTTGATTTTGAGTCTGTATGCTCTGAGCCAGCTTGTCACCGCTCTCAGCCCTTGACTGAAACTGTCCGGCACCGATGATGTCCCTGGGTCGAGCTTCAGCAGCAGCTGTGTCGTCGGCGTATTGGTAGCAGCAGAAACCATGGCTCCTAGCAATACTGGCCAGGGGCTGGACATAGATGTTGAAGAGGGTGGGAGACAAGATGGCACCCTGGGGAACTCCACACTCCAACCCGCATTTCCTAGAGACCTGGCCCTGCCACTCGACCCGCTGCGAGCGGCCCGTAGGAACGATCCCAACCAGATCAGAGCCTTGTCCTGGATCCCGGAGGCAGCCAGGCGGTGGAGCAGTAAGTCATGATCAACGGTGTCAAAGGCCGCAGTTAGATCCAGGAGGACCAGGACTGCCGAGGCCCCCGTCCAGCTGGCGGCGGATGTCATCTGTAATCGCCACCAGGACGGATTCCACTCCATGACCCGCGGAAACCTGACTGGAACGGATCCAGGCCCCGGATCGATTTAGGAAGTCACGCAGTTGGCTTTCCGCCGCCCGCTCAGGAGTTTACCCAGGAAGGGTAGATTGGCAACAGGGCGGTAGTTTGCTGGGTCGTCAGGGTCAAGGCTCGTCTTTTTCAGGAGGGGGCTGACTCTGGCCTCTTTCAGGGAGTCAGGGAAAACGCCTGTATCCAGGAGAGGTTCACCAGGTCCTCAGAGCGCCCAATATGATGTCAATGCTGGACTTGATTAGGTGCGATGGGCAGGGGTCCGTGGGGCAGGTCGTCGCTCTTGCCCCGGTCACTAACCTTCTCACCTCTTCCGATGTTAGGGGCCTGAATTCTGAGAGACAGTGCCCATTGGTCCGGATTGGGTGCTGGGTCCTCGCGCCCTCTGCCTCGGGAATAAGCGGCAAATCACGCCGAAGTGCCGCGATTTTTCCGATGAAGTGCTTTTGGAGGTCATAGTGGCCCACACTGCTGCCGTTCCCTCCAACAGGTTGTAGACAAATCCCACTTTGGCCCGGTCGTCGGCAAACTCATTGGGCCGCAGTTCCAGGTATATTTCCACTTGGCCGAGAAACACCTCGACTTGAGCTGGGTTGCCTCCAAAACGTGCAGGCGCAGACACCCCGGGGTGTCTGCCGGCCCTGGCCCGGAGCTCCCCCAGTTCTTGTTGCATCTCCGCCACTTGAGCATCCGAGAGGTTGGCCATGGCGGCAACGGTCCTTGCGCGCTTCTTGCGGTGTCCCGTGATGTGATAAGGGGTTCTTGGAGTGCTTCGGCCAACTGTCACGATGCACGGACTTAACCGGCCCCTTAATCACACACACAGACGACTGAAGGCTAACTACTTTATTGAATATAAAAACAGTTCAAAAGATATTGTCCAAAAGAATAGCAAGTAATCCAAAAGGCTTGAAGCAACAATGTCCAAAACAAACGTGGCAAAATCCAAAGGCTTGGCAAGGCTCCGCGCAACTCTGCGGATCAGGAAACAGGGCAAAGCTCCGCGCAACACTGCGGATCAGGAAACAAGACAAGACTCCGCGCAACACTGCGGATCAGGAAACAAGGCAAGGCAGATGCAAGGCAGGACTTGATGACCACTAGCTCACTTAGCTCTGTGGACCCACTTCGCTTCACGTCTATTCAAATGAGACGTGGCCGAAGCACTGAGGATACGTTCCCACGGCTCCTATACTTAATCCTTCGGCCGAGGTCCCCGACGCTCTAGGCTTCGTCGTCTCAATCTCTGCTGACGGACCTCGGCCTGTCTAGGCTGCGGTACCATCCCCTTCTGCGGGACTCAATGCTACTTCTCCTATCAAAGGTTCGACCTTGCCTCTCACCACCTGGGTCACTATCTGCATGAGAGCTTCCCTCCCTGGGATCTTCCCAGCCGCTTGCTTCCATGTTTTGACTCAGAAGCTCCTGGGAACCTTTCCCACCCGGGTGCTCATAACTCCCACAATCACTGTCCTCCATTTGCACCTGGTTATCTGAATCTACGTCAGGGCCAAACATCAATTCTTCCCATGCCAAACTCTCCGTGGGCGAAGGAGGCCCACTGCTGGGAAACTGTCCTTCTCCCCAATCTTCCAACTCATCCTCTGAATCTGGTTCTGCAGCTGCAGGGCCTAATGCTAATGGGACCCCGGGTCCTAGCCCCAGTTCTCCAGGCACAAACGAGAACTGCTGTGCTACAGTCCACCAATGACTCCTAGGTGCTGTAGGTTTTCGGAGATAGGAACTGGTAAACCAACTTCTGAATATTCCTTGCCATGCACACACAGTACTAACAGATGCCTTGTTAAGGCGGTTTGAATGACTCCCTTCCCAGCAGTTTGGAAATACAAAGAAGTGGGAGAGCTTGAAACCAAATAATCCCAAGAAGACCATTGATGAAAATATTCAAATTCATAAAAATGTTGTTCAAGTCTAGAAATATTTTAATAGTATTTTATTTTATTTCATAACCTGAAGGGGAGTGTTCCTATTGGTGTTATGCCTTGCCTAGGCAAAGGACGCCGCTGTGTGGGGTGCCATTTGGGTAAAGGGCACATTCCCCTGCCCGCCAGACAGCGTCTGGCCGATGTTCCGCTTTTGGGCCTTGTGCGCTCCGACGCCGCGCTGTAGCAAACCTCCTTGTGTGCCCAATAGGGAGTGCTGTGTTTACAGGCTTCTGCGCCTGCGCACAGGAGCTTCTGGGCATGCGCGGAGGGAGGCACCAAAATAATGTTGGGGGGGGCACCAAAATAATGTTCGCTTACCATTTAAAATTACCTTAGACCGCCCCTGCATGAACCCTTTTCAGGAGTTCAGTCTGACTATGTGAAGCTGGATCATCCAGAACTCAGCCCTCCAGGTCTGCAATGCTGTGTGATAGCTACCCTTCTAGGTGTATTTTTTCTCAGACAGGAAAGGACTATCTTTCAAGCTTGAAAAGCTTTCAAGACAATCATAATTCTAGCCAAGTCTCTAGGCTGGCCACCTGAGAAGATGCTATATGACTACCCAGGATGTCTAAGATTTAATATCAAAGAAAATTTTCTCATCATATTATCAAACTTAGTAAAATAGCACTAATCTAGCAGTAGCACAGTCAAATATAGGAGCAAATACTTTAGATAGATGAAGCAATTATGCATCACCATTTCCTTTTATATTTCACTCTAAAATATACCTTCCCAGAGATCAAATTAAAACTAGACTAAATTAACATTTTTAAAGAGAGGAGAAAATGTAACTCTACAGTTTTTCCAGCCACACTATTCTTTAACATCATAGTATTAGGACCTTTTTCCCACCCCTCCTTCACCTTTATTTGAGTTTCAGTGCTGGAAATTAATAACATTTCCACAGGGGTTCATTTTTCTTGAAATGAGATTATTCAGTCCAGCCAGTCAGAAGAAACAAAAGCATTACTCAGTGTGATTGGGTTCTTGGCATGTCCACTGGATCGACACACACACACACACACACACACACACACACACACACAATAGGAAGTGGAGAGGGAATCACTGCTTATAGTGTCTCCCCTAAACTATGCAGTGTTCAAATCAAACATTTATCATGTGTTTGCATGTGTAACAGATATCTCTGGCTTGCAATGGTGTTCCTAGACTTTCAGTGGGGCTTGGAATATTGAACATGTTTCCCATTGTCACAATAATAAACAAACTGTTATTTATCTGCTAATAGAGCAATCATCTTAGGCATGCACAAATCACTTACAGCAATTAATTTCCCATCTCATCCCTGGCTTAATACCATTTTGAAATCTGTGAGCACAATGCTATTCATTCCCAACCTAAAAGTTCACTGTTCGACAGATAAATTCCCCTTAAGCTAAGGGAATGGAGTAAGTGCACAAAGAAAGTCATAATTAGAATGAATTAACCAGTATGCAAAATGTCCTTTGCATTACCGCAAAAAAGCAAAGACTTGTTGGAATGGGAGGAAGGATGCTTTGCTGTTGACATATTTCTGAATTCCTGAATAGAGAGGAGGAGGAGCACCACGCAAAGGGGGGGGGACCCTGCCCTTCCTGTGAACATCTTGCTGACATGGTGCTTGCCTTCAAAAATGTAAATGATTTAAAGGAAAGGCTAAGCAGAAATGTACATCAAGTGCCAGTGTTTTACCAACTGCTTTAATCACATGCAGGTTTCTCTAGATGGCTTGGGATGTTGGTTGCTACAGATGAAATTTCTGTACTGCTATTAGGGATTCCGAACAAATGCGATAAAGGAAGAAAGTAAGAGGAAGAGAGAGCAGGGGAGGGAGGGAAATGGGGGAGGGAAATGTAGCATTGGTTAAAGCATAGTTTAATGACTCCAATCTCACTCACTTTTTCATATGTATTGTATGTGCAAGCCCATAGTACAGCATAATGTGTCATAATTTGGCCTCCAATTCTGACAGCAGTGCCTGACTTGGGCATTAAATCATTGCCCCAAGGAATTCACATTCTGGCAATTCCTGATGGGTAGGGCTGTCATCTCCTCCCACACATTACCTATCACTTTTGACATGATTGAATCAAAATTAGTCAGTACATTTAGATGTAAATTAGAGACATCCAAGAATAATAATGAGCACAAAAATATAGCTCTGTGAAATTGACACAGCAACAGCTTACTACAGTCTTCCACAGTGTCCTGGAAATTATTAATACCATGATAACAAAAGTATTATATCAAAAAAAGAGAGAAGAAAACTTTTTTTGGAGGGGCATATTTAAATCAGCCTCAAATCCCAAAGAAGCTTAATAATGTTAGCTCATTTTGCAATTATAATAACCAAATAGTAACCAAATTGTGTGTCTCCAGGTGTGTTAAAAAGTAAATGCGGGGGAGAGATAACTGCCCACCTATAAAATGTACTGGAGGAAGTGTGTTGCCTGGCAGATGTTTTCAGTTAATACTCTAATTTTATAAATGCTTTGGAGTCCTTATCACAAAATCCTTGAGGTAAGGTTCATTAATAGCTCCTCTTTGCAGACTGAGAACTGAAACTAGAAGTGGCCAGAGAAAAAATGAACACCAAACAGCAATGGCACTGGACCATATGCATATCAAATTATATGCAGTGAATTCAGTCTATGTTTGTTTTCAACATTTGGATTGTATCTGCTCAGACATTTGTGGTTACCTACAGTCAGATGGCAGCCGAAAGCAGGTATCATCCTTACCAATAACCAAAGTGGTATCTCTGTTTTCCATTTTTCTTTGCTTGCCTTCTGCAGCTAATTACTAAAAAGAAGTGTCTCCGAACCAAAACCAGAAAATCATTATAAAGAAATGTTTTGCCTTGTGAATATATTCCTTGAACACTCACTTCATGTTTAAAATACTAGCTCGTCCAAGATCAATTCAGCCTACTAGCAAAACATCTTCAGTTATTGAATGGCACCATTGTATCAAGAGGAAAAAAGCAATTTTTTCAGCCATACAAAATGTCATTTTCCTGAAATCAGTACTACCATGATAGATAGGACCTTTATATTCCCAATTAACTCTGTAGTCCAGAGTTTCTAAAACTGCTCTCCTCCAGATGTTTTGGAACATCAGCTCCCACAATTCCTAACAGCTGGTAAGATGGCACATGACTGGGATTTCTAGAAGCTGAAGTTCAAAACACCTGGATGAGCACTGTTTGAGAAACACTACTTTAATCATTGTTGGATTGCATTTTCTATCAGCCTTGATTATTAGTCATATTTGTTGAGGCTGATGAGTGGGGGAAGCCAAAATCATGTTTCTGAATGTGTAATTTGGATTTAGGCACTTGCGGCTTATGTATTCATGATTATAGTCATTCATTTAGGGGCTATGTAGGAATTGTGAAAGTCCTCCAATCTGCCCTTACCAGAAAGCAGCCACTGTGATAGATAGGGATCTGTTTCCCGCTTCCTCAGGAAGCATCTGCCTGCTGTACCCACTCACCTCTATATGTGAGTAATCTCTGGCACAAAGAGGAACTGGAACAGGGATCCTATTTCTGCCATCAGAGATCCCTATAGGAAGGTATAGCACTTTAGAACCTCTATTTCCAGAGTGATTGTGGAACAGACGCTCAATGATTCCAGTAAATGCTGTTTGGTAAGTGAAGATGGGTAGGGAGGTCAGGATGGGATTCATTATGTAGCAACCTATTTTCAGTGGTACATAATATATAAATGCCATAATGGATTCCACCGAGTATTTGGAGCAACACAAGTTCCCTATCACTAATACCTAATCTGTTAGATAGCAAAACATCTCTTAAATGACTGGTGATCACCGAAAAATGGAAGGCACACGTGGTGCCTCACGGTGACCCACACACTCTCCCTACTTCCCCCATCACATGGGGCATTCAGACAAGACACTCACTGAGGCAACACTCATTGCTGCATTGCCGTTTCCCCCATCAGACATGGGGAAAGGCCAAAAACAGCAGGTAGCTCAATCGTAGATACCCAAAACTCAACTTACATACCATTGTTGGTGAGGAAGTGTCTTGTGACGAATCTTCACCACTTCAGCTATCAATGGGGTGGGGCTACAGCCTGTGTCATGTGATGGCACTTGGCAGGATCCATGGACAAGGAGGAGTTAGGGGCCAAAATCCCCTGTGTGATGAGGTAGCATGTGACAAACAGTGGCCATGGTGGCTGGAGGATTCTAGGAACTGCACTCCAAAACTGAACTTTCCCCCCAAGTTTTGCATGGCTTCTCTAGAGGTTTGATATTCCAAAAACACTTAAAGATGTTTTTCATGGCATGGAGCTGAACTTCATCAGTGGCTAATATGCTCTCATTTAGATTGCTATCAAACAGTTTAAAAACTGGCAATCTAGTCTGAAGGCCATGAAGTGTGAGTTTGTCCCATGCTGTTTTCCAAACAGGGTATATGTGCAGCCTACGGTAACAGAAGATGTCTCAGAGAAATGAATACACAAACACATAATAGGTCCTTTTAATCTGGTAGGATCATTCATTCCATCTGTTACTATGAGACTGAATGAACCACCCCAGTATCCTTCTCTTAAAGACCAACTAGAGTTCTCCTCAAATCTTCCTGCCATATCAGAGGTTTCATGCTAAATAACTCCCTAAAGAGTTTGATTAGCCTTTTGCCAGACGGGAAAGGAAATTAGCTGGAACAATTTCTGTGTCAGTTGGCTGTGATGAAGAAATCAGTGCCAAAGACTGTTAATTTGTTCATGTACTTATCATACCTTCATTCAACAAAAGTATTAAAAGCTTCCCAAGTAGGTAAAAAGGAGCGACAAAACTATTTTATTAAAGTACATAGGTCAGAAAGTCAAAGCTTATACAAAGCTATTTTATACCCCTTCTTACAAAAGGCTCTAGTTCATGTGTACACATCCAATAATGTTTCTTATCTTTTTGTTGGAATAATTTATCCCTCTGCTCCGACCCCTCAGTTTTCAGAGTTGTTGACAAAGCAGTTGTATCAGTTACTTGGTAAGACAGCCAAGTTCATGCTGTAGATTTCCTTGGGGGGTGCTATAAAATATTAAATATTAAATGTCAGTTATTTCACATGTTTCTATATTTCATCCATTATGGTAGTAGAATTACCATATTCTGTAATTACCATATTCGGTAGAGTTGAAAGTGGCATCTTCTTCCGATTCTTCAGCTTCCTCCTGTGCATCTTTTTTTATTGGTGTCTCAGTGACCAGAACAATATTACAACAGAAATAGCTGCAGCCAATGAAAACTTAATGGTGTCAGATTTTTAAAGGCACAGGAGACCTCAGGTTTGGACCTTGCAAATCTAACAAGATGAAGATATGGAACAAAACAGGGGAAAATATCTAGGATGGAATATAACAGAGTTTGTATTTTTCACAGTTGCTTTGCTAGTGCAGATAAATATATTCTTGCATCAGAATATACAAAACTCGGGACAACATATCCAAAGTAGCAGGGATACAATTATTATAGTCTCTCCCTTCATCTAGAATATTTAAGGTGAAACAGTACCCAAACTTGGACATATTGAAAATTATTTCATCTTGTTTTAACACCAAATTTAAAGAAGGTTCATTTTTAAGTTGGTAAGCCTAGATCACTGATTCTCTAAGTGGGGGGTACCACCCCCTGGTGGGTGGTGAGACGATCCAAGGGGGCGGTGGGAGGCTCAGGGGAATTTGGGGGGCGGCGAACGTTTGGCCATTTAGGAGGGGTCGCGCTGCCTTCTTCTTTGGCCCCACCCCCTTTGCTTTGACCCCCCAAGCAGTTCAGTGCGAGGGCTGCAGTGCAAATCCCATCATCCGTTGTCCACACTCCCCCAAACATATTGTTTTTGTGATTAATCACTCTGCTTTAATTATGTTCAATTTGTAACAATAAAAATACATCCTGCATATTAGATATTTGCATTAAAATTTGTAAGAGTAGTAAAATTATTTATGAAGTAGCAACGAAAATATGGTTGGGGTCACCACAACATGAGGAACCTTATTTAGGGGTCATGACATTAGAAAGGTTGAGAACCACTGCATTAATACATATATCTTTCTGTTTAATTTTTATTAAAATTTTAAAAAAATTAATTTCTAGGGGGCGGTGAGTAAATTTTTTTCTGGAAAGGGGGCAGTAGGCCAAAAAAGTTTGGAAACCACTGGCCTAGATAAAGACACCAGATCTTACCTGACCTTGGCAGCCAAGCCCTGGTTAATACTTGGATAGGAAATCACCAATGGATACCCATATTGCTGTGTTTTACACAACTGCACAACTAAACAAAGATCTAACCGCTGGGTTTTTGCGGATCCTTGAAATTTGCTGGATGATTGTCATCTATCTGGAAGACAATAAGAAAAAGAGCAGCACAATCTTGTTTTAATTCTCTTGACCAAAAAGAATAAAGGACAGTTCTACACCGACAAGTAAAGTAGGCTCAACACTGCCAAGACACAATAAAAACAGTTCAGCATAGCTGGGTAGAGGCCCAACTTCCCCCTTCCCTCTCCCCTCCCAAATGTTGCTGCTAGTCACATTCCCCCTCCCCCCCCATCCTCCCTCACATGTCACACAACCCAATAGTAGGAAGGAGAACCACCTTGGGTCAGGTATGTGACTATGCCCCTGCTTATAGCCACCAACAACATGGGGAAGGGGACAAAAGGACAGCCATCCCCTGTCCCCAGGCTATCTGAGCCCAGGAAACATGAGATAGCTGTCAAGACATCTGTAGTCAGTTCCCTTTAGAAACCAGCTTCAGCTGTCTGGCCAATCTCTAACTAAGAGGACAACCTGGCGTCTGCTTTCCCTGAGTTATATTACCCAGGATAAAGTTGTGTTGAGCATCTTTGCCCCAGATTAATTCAGATCAGTCCTCCACAGCATTTAGCGGCATACTAAAATAGGAGGTATTGCGTCCATACTTCCTATTTTAGGGCTGGTCAACATGAATTAGCAGTACACTGTAGTTTGACATCACTTTAACTACCTTAGTTGGATGCTATGGAATCATTTTACAACATCTCTAGCCTTCTCTGCCAAAGAGTGCTGGTGCCTCACCAAACTGGAAATCACAGAATTCCAAAGCATTGTGCCATGGCAGTTAAAGTGGTGTGAAACTGCACTTATTCTACAACCTATGAAAGGTTATACCAACTTTGTTATCTCAGGGCACATTTACACTGACCACTTAGTTCAGTTTGGAATCAGTTTGGCAGAAACTGTTTTCACTGTGCAGATGATTATATTGATATGTCAGGAACATATCAATACAAAATACTCAAAAGTGGTACAAGTTCCTTTTGTATACTGATATTCCAAATTAACACAGTAATTACCAGTGGAACATGTATTTGTCATTACTGACATCTGAGTCCAGTCCTGCTATCTTTAACAACAGACGAATATGATTGGGAGAGGGCCTTCTTGATTATGGCACTCTGCTGTCCTTACTCAAAGGAAGCTCATCCAGTATCAGTGCTGGTGACGTGTCCCTAAACCCCGATAACACTGCAAATGTCACTGCCTACACACGCTCGCACATACACAGTGTTGCAAGTAAATGAGCATGACATTAAAACCTCTCAAGCTAATAAATTTATTGCCACTGTGATTTTGGTTGCTTGTTTGTTTTTCATGTTTTAAGTGATATTTGTCTATTTATTTTGTCAGTGTACTCCATTGGGACAAATGTCTCAAAGACTGCCAGAGAAATATTCTTTAAAAGCAAGTGTATAATTGTGTCATTATATTTAATCTTTTTCCATACAGCTGTTATGGTAAGACCAGAAATACAGTACTTTTGAAAAATCATTAGGCTTAGTCCAACACGTCTTATTCAAATTATGTGTGTTCACTTCAGCTGCAACCATCCTGCTCTATTCATAGTATCTGTGCATTTTGCGTTTCCTTAATTAATCGACGAAGGAAACGTACAAACGACAGCCTTCCACAGACAATGGAGACCTCAGCCATTAATTAGAAGTCATTTGTTACTTATTCTAAGTAGCACTTGACTTGCATAATTAGGCCTGTACAAAACCATAGCCATAAAAATAAGTGTGATTGGGACAATAAGCATGCTTAAAAATAATAAGCACTTTTACAGAAAGTGCAGCATGCATTCATATTATAGTTGAGCACTAAATAGCCAGTGATAGAAAATCATTTCTGTTTTGCTATAGAATTTTATTATGTATATATCAGGTGGTATAATGGAGAAGCTGCCTCAAACAAGCAGGTATAAGGTTATAAAATAAAAAAGTGTTGACATAATGAATGTGTGAGATAGCGATGAATGGATTTCTATTCATTATCAGTTGACTAAGGTATATTATAAGTATATGCATGTATGCTGCCTGAATTGTCTCATGCTACAGCCTGTCCTGCATTGCAGGATTTAAAATAAGGAGATGAACGAAAATGTTGAATGAATATTCAGCTGCTGAATATTCGGGGGAACTGAGTTGTTGTGAGTTTTCCGGGCTGTATGGCCATGTTCCAGAAGCATTCTCTCCTGATGTTTCACCTGCACCTATGGTAGGCATCCTCAGAGGTTGTGAGGTCTGTCAGAAACTAGGAAAATGGGGTTTATATATCTGTGGAATGTCCAGGGTGGGAGAAAGAACTCTTGTCTGTTTGAGGTAGGTGTGAATGTTTTAATTGGCCTCCTTGATTAGCCTTTGATGGCCTAGCAGTTTCAAGGTCTGGCTTCTTACTGCCTGGGGGAATCCTTTGTTGGGAGGTGATTGATTAGCAGGCCCTGATGTTTCTTGTCTGGAATTCCCATTTTCAGAGTGTTGTTCTTTATTTACTGTCCTGATTTTAGAGTTTTTAAATACTGGTAGCCAGATTTTGTTCATGTTCATGGTTTCTTCCTTTCTGTTGAAATTATCCACATTCAGGGAAGCTGAAGCATGGCTGGAACTATGTAGTTATGTGGACCTGATCAGGAAACATTAGGGTCCCCCTAAAAGATGTTTTCTTTCTTTCTTTCTTTCACCAGTGGCCTCATTCCAATGGAATTTTTCCTGTTCAGAAATCTCACTTCGGTACTTCGATTGGCATAAAGGTAAGAATATTTGGTAGAAGCCACTATCAGAACAACACATTCACTATTGACAGGGTGGCCTAAAGAGTTGTCTTGAGGGACAACATGGTGTAGTGGTTTGAGTATTGGTCCAGGACTCTATGAGACCAGGGTTTGAATCCCTGCTCAGTCATGAAGACCCAATGGGTGACCTTGGGCAAATCATCCTTTCTGAATTTAAGGGGAAGGCAATGTGCACAAATATTGTCAAGATAACTCTGTGATAAGATTACTGTAATTTGGAGTCAACTCGAAGGCTTGCACCAACAACAGAAATAATTGCCACTTTTTTCAGTGACAGTGTGTCCATGTGTGACCATTTTAAGTAGACTGTTATTTTCATTGACATGGAGAACCAGTACTCAATAAATCTGTTCCTGATGAACTGCATCCTGCTGTGTACATTATATGCACATGGAATCTCTGCTGTGGATGTACCTTTTATCATGCTAAAAAAAATTCTTTAACATGCTTTAAAAATTACCAGCTAACCTGTGGCTGCATTAACGGGCTGAGGCATGAACACATAATAGAACATTGTCAGAATTTCTTTTCATTGTAAGTATATGAGATGCTTAAGCTATATTTTACCAAAGGGGCTATGAGAAAAATATTCAGCAACTTTTGTTAATCTCACTGCTGATACAATGTATCAATGACTTTTAAGTAGGCCAAGGTGAATACCTGCCTCCAGCTCAATAGAGGCAGCAAGGTAGAATGTGTGTTTATTATCACCCTGGTGAACAGAAGTTCATAATCTCAGTATCTACACATTGTTATAACTAGGGCATTCATCTGCATAGAGAGAGGCATGTATTAGATCTTTCAAGCCAAGCGGGGTTATTTTAACATAATGAATGAGTGCCAAATGAAAGGCAGTTTTCTCGGAGTTTCAGATCTTTACCTTATCCATTAGCTACATATGTTTTTCTCAGCATGTAGCTCTATTCAGTAAGCAGGATGCTATGTATTACTATTTGGACTATTTACATTTAATTGTTTTCCTCTAGCTAACAATAAAAAATTTGCATTACAGTGAGTGACAAAGCATTTCCAGAGACTGATTTATACACCAGTTGTTTATTCCAAGCCTTTCACAATATTACGATCTCATATCAGGTGCATCGGTTCTGTAACCTCTTCAAAAAGCAAAAAGATAAAGCATTTTTAAAGGTGAAATGGCCTTTTTAAATTATTGCACAAAATAAACCCGCCTGTCTATCAACAAAAATACCCTTTTATTGTACAGATTATTTTTCTTTCTCCCTCTTTGGAGTGTCACAAATATTCCAGGTAGAAAAACAAGAAGGTGAATTAAGTGGGCTTATTTCCTAACTCAAAAAAATGTTAAGAGGGTTTTTTTTCCTATTCCTGGGAATATGATCATATTTAAGGACAAAGAAAATATTATCTCAAGGTCATATTGACTTGTGACCTCATGGAGAGTTATGAATTGTAGTCTGGCATGCCATTTGAACAAATAATCTGGCTCTGCAGGTAGCTTGCTATCCTGCTACTTCATCATACTAGAGGCTGTTAAAGGCTTCTCCCTAAACTACAAACCCCAAAATTCTGCATGAGACAGCAACCAGATTTAAAGTGGATTCATTCTCTAGTGTGATGATATCCAAGGACCTCATCACACTAGAGAACTAGTTATTATATAGGCAGGATCCTGGTCACCAGAATTGTTGTTCTTCTTCTTCCAGCCATATACATCCATAGAGATCCAAGATTAGCATGCAGTCCTTGGAATCTCTAGGATAGCGAACCCAAATCAAATTCGAACTACAAGCTTCTTTTTGATACATCTGTTCTAAAAGTGTGATATGAACTGGGCAAAATGTGCTAATGAACCAGATTTTAGAGGCACGAAGTCAACCATCGTTAGGAATTTTTCTTTTGTTATTCTAACAGAATGAATGGGAGATGAACACAAACAGTGCCATTCTTTCTACTCAATCCAATTCAGAAGTTTCTACTGAATTGTTCCAAAAAAGACTTGAGCTGTTGAACTATTGCCCTCTCCCACTGACATTTTGTAACTGACAGATTTCACACAGGACTCATTCTCAACCCTGATACCTGTAGATCCTCACTGGGAAATGCCAGAGAAGAAACATGGGGTCTAATATATACAAAGCATGTGTAATGCAATAAACTATAAAAAATGCAATATCAAGGAAAAGTGTATAAATGCCGGTATAAGTAATGAAGAACAGAAATATCTTTGTTTTAATACTCTTATGTCTTTCCTAGATTTGTAAAATAATTTCTTGGCAAATCTTAAAGCACCTTACTTAATTGTTATTCTTTGAATCGAGCTTGGATATTACCAATTTACTCTAACAATTGTACCGAAATTGGGTGCTTCATGTTGAATTTCTTTTCCTAATAGCCAACTTTTGCATGATTGGATCCCTCTTCTGTCTGTGTTCTAGACACATGTTGTTCATTTCCTAAAGCCCTTAAGCCCTTTACAATTAATTTTCTCTTTTGAAGGCATGCTGCAAATTCTTTGGTTTTAAAGTGTTGCATCACTGAGTCACCAACCCATTTTGCGTCTGGAAATCCTTACATTTCCTGGAGTTTTGAAATGGAAATGGTTTTAAGTTGTCATTTTTGGAACAGTAACATTTCCCTTCGTGTTCTGGCTCATCACAATGCAAACTGTTGACATGCAGAAAAATCTAATGCAGCACAGCAAAGTTGGATTATTTGGCTAGTGTCATTCAGCAGAAGGTCTGTCACTGCGTTAACACCCAGAAGTGATACATTTGGGGGGAAATGTCACTGCACATCCAGTCTTCAGGCTCTTTCCACAGGAAGCCTAATGAAACTCAAACATGGGAGCTTTTACATTACATTGAGCCATGTAGCAGGCAATTACCCAGAGGTTGTTCGGTCAATACTTACCACTTATTGCACAGAAGTGCCTATAAATACATCAACACAAGCTATAACAATGATTGGCAGAATGAGGATATTTCATAGATCCTCAACAGATTGTCTTTCTCCAATAAATTATTGAAAATGTTCTCTTACAAGAGTTTGTTTTTGTATATGTTTTTTCCCTATAGAGTTTTATATTTATATAGCCAATAACTAAATAATATTACAGCTCCACTCTAGAGCAGTTTGGAGAAGGAAAGGGATTATTACCTTGCTTTATTCCACAAAAATCATTTTTGCACAAATTAACACGTTTTAACACAAGAGTTAAAGTTTCTTTGTTTTCTTTTGTTTCAAGCCAAATTTCTTCTTTTGCTTTGCTTTGGTTCTTTGCTTAAATATATTTTCACACTTCAATTGGCAGATCATTTATAGATGTTCTAGATTTTGCTGTCTTTACTCTAGCTGCTACTAGATGATTTGTCAACAATTCTGTAGTTACTTTCCTTTCCCAGCAAGAAGAAGAAGAAGAAAAGTGATGCATGCTTTTAAATATTTTGAAGCATTTGTATCCAACATTGCAGAGCAATTTCACCAGCAGTGCATGGATTTCTTCTTTCAACACACTTTGTCTCTTTTCAGAATAATTCACTAATTATTTCTTGCAAGTTCTGCTCATGGAAATTTGCGCTGATTTTGCAATTACATTTTTCATCACCATTCCATGAATGGCCCAATACACATTTTGTCAAATGCCATTTCTAAAGAACGCTTGCTGTGTTCATCTTTTGCACCAATAATAGCAAAACTGTTGTGGCCGCTTAAAGATAAATACGTCCATTGCAGTATAGTTTTTGTAAGGAAAAATTGAACCTAAAATTCCAGCAAATAAATATATTGACTTGTGTATCTCTTACAATGCACACGTCCCACTTTAAACTGAGGTTTTGCATGTCACCTATCCATTATACAAGTGGACTTATTAATTATTTCTGTTTGTATGATCCTTCATGAATTTGTGAATGTGCAAAATTGTTGGTGACTACTTTCATTCTTTACAGAAGTGTCACGTCAGTCTTGACATATATATGCACTTAGGAGAGATGACAGATCAATATACAAAATGAGATGAAAAATAAATTAAGATATTCTTTTTCATTCCATTAGCCAAAGAAGCAAATTTGGGAGAAGCATTATTTAAGTGAAATTTCACCTCACTTCTTTTTGTCAGAATATTTGGATACTAAAAAATCAAGGAGAACCCAAGATGCCTTATAGCGTTCTGGGAACCACTGCTTGAACACAGAATGCTGGACTACTTTCCAAATGCTTTTTCGGTGCACTTTGGATTCTTAATACTCTTTCCTCACAATGTAGACTATTTCTCCCCTCTAGTATGTGGTTTTTTTAAAATTCCAAAATGCCACTCATAGACATTCTGTCATTAAGTGTTAAATGTGTATCCACAGTTCATTTTGAAATGAGAAAGCAAAACATTTATTCAGAGACCAAATTTAGCAAAGTTCAACTGGATGAATGATTGGTTGGTGGCCTCCTAGGGGACAGTGAGGATATGAGCCTACATATGCCTGGAAAAGGCGCATTTTGTCGTGATGCAAGCCTACAAATGGAAGGCACAATTTGTCATTACCACACTGCCACCTGGTGGGAGAAGTGCATGAGGAGGCCGGGGAACATTCCTACTGCTTATCTTGAGATATCCCATTGAGCTTGTGTGGCAAGGGTCTTTGCCACATTATTCCACTGACGTTATGGCTTATTCATTGATCAAAACGCCTGGCACTTTTATGCAGTTAAGGCTCTCTGATGTTCCACAAAGCCAGGAAATTTCAAAGCTGAGACTGATGATTTGGCCAATATATTCTATGTTCAGTAAAGATGCTGTGCAGTCTCAGAAAGTACACTTGCTCACGGCTTACCTCAAGGTGCTTTTTGTCACAGAAATGTGTTCCTTATCATGGAATAATATATCACAGAAAACTCCCCCTTGCATTGGATTCTTGAGTGATTAAAAACTAGGTATTTAGTTCTTAAGTAAATCCAAGCAGTTGAATTTAAAAGAAGGGGAATAGGATATGATCCACAGGATTCAAATGTTTCCAGTTAGAACATTAGGAAGATTTGCCTAACAAAAGGGGGTGTAGTAGTAGTATAGACTATGTGAAAAGATGGCAAACTCTTCCCTGCTGTTTTCCCCCCAAATAGATATGATATAGTGGCCTGTTTTAATTGTAGGTTTCTGCACTGGCAGGGGGACATAAGTAGATGCCCTTGGGATGCCTTCCAGTTTTGTGGCTCAATAAAAGAAAAGCTTCCAGTTTGCACAGAATTGGCTCAGTTTGCTTACTCAGGTTTGTCTAGCATTGTTCTTTCTGCAGTCACTAGTTTCATTTAAACCACTAATAAGCATTTCAGTTGTGTACTGTTTTTAACATTTTCCTCTACCCAGGAATAAAATGATAATAAAACTTTGAGAATTGAATAAAAATGTCAGCGAATGTTTGCTGAAAAAATATTTAATAAAGAAGGGGAAAGAAGGAAGGAAGGAAGGAAGAAACAGGAGCTGTTTAGATAAATGTGTAATATAAAGTAAGTGTCTTTACAAAAATAAGAGGGGCTATCTCTGTTATTCAACAACAGTGAGCATTGCTCTTTTATTCTTCCATCATAAAATACAATAAGCATCAGGAATGTCCTTCTAGGAAAAATTCTTCAGGACCTGACATTGTGCTCTTTAGAGTATTTGGTTAAAGCATGAATATTTAAAAACACATTTAACTGACTTTTTAGATAAAATTCTTCTCTTGTTTATTGTATTTTTGAAATAATGTTGTGATCTGATGAGCATTTGTGTTAGTATGCAGCTTTGTAAGACCCCTTGAGTTTGTCTTATGAAACCAAAGTCAGATTGTAAATATTTAAAGTAAACAGAAGGAATACGTGGACTAGTATGATTTGCTCTGATTCAACCATGGCTGGAATTTATTATCGTAGTTACAAATGCATAACCTAGAGTAATACATTTGAAACTGATTTGTATTCAGGAACCCCAAAAGTCCAATGAATATATAGAATATGTAGGGATCACAATGGTTTTCAGCCTTTACTTCCTGGCCGGTATCTGCTGTGAGCAACAGAGGTCTTCTCTTTTGTCAATTAAGATGCTCAGGCTGTCTTTTAGAGATAGATATGCAAACGCTCCACCCTGCCAGACTTCCATTTATGGGATGGAATTTTTAGTTTTCATACATTTTAACTCATCTCTAACAAGCTCTTTACCTGTTACCTGAATTGTTTTCTAAGGACTGAACATGAGCTCTTATGCACGCCAAATGTGCCCTACCTGAGCTACAGGTTCTCCCCAGTATTGGAGAGGTCCATTCACCCTATGCCATTATAGCACTCTTATTGTCCCATCCTATGGAATCCTGGAATCTGAAGTTTAAGGAGGAACTAGAATGCTCTGGCTGAGAATTCAAACATTCATCTCCAAAGTGACAATGCTATATTTGCATAATGTGAATGGTGCCTGGGCCTTTTATGTAATGCATTCACATTTTTAGCTTTAAATGATTTGGGAGAATAAAGAGGAAAGCATTATGTATGCATAGCAAAATATTTTATATATTATTGAATTGGATTTGTGGATCACCAGTGGAGTGTTGGGTAGTGAGTTATTTCTTTTCTTTTTAGGCTAATAATTTGAAACATTGGGCATTCTACTTTGACCTTTTAGAAATGAAATAAATTACATTACTATGACACTAAATAATTATTTTTTCTAGACCAGGTAGAAAGTGTGCCCAACCAAAATCTGTGTAGGATCACCCAGACTAATCTACCATAAATGACCCCAAATTCCCTACAAACAGAGTGATTATGTTCACCCATCTCTTCAGAGTAACTCAATATCATCACACACACAAAAAACCCGGGAAAATGTGAAAATTGACATCTGGAGCTGATGGACTTAGGTCTTATGGGGTGATAAAAACTGAGCTCCACCCCAAGCCCTAATGTAGATCAATATTATATACTCCAACTGGCTTCCCCTCTCCTCTGTTATTCTTCTTTAGAGGCGGTCCAAGGAACTTCTGCAAACAAACCATGCTGGCCATGGTAAATCTTTTTGGCTGTTCTATATTCGCGGTAGGCTGCAACCATTCAAAAATCAAGAGTAGGAGACAGGAACAAAGTTACAATTTCTCACCTACCACTCACGTGGAAGAAGGTTCAATGATTTTGGTAACTGGTGGGCTGGTTAAAAATAGGAAAACAATTATTTCTTGCAGAAGAGATAGATTAGGCCACAAAACAGAACAGTAAAAGGCAATCAAGAGGAGGATTAGAACATCTAAACAGAGCCAACTGCAATCCTAGCTACTACAATTGCAGTTGGTTTGGGCATTGCCAAAATGGTTCGGCACTTTGGATAGATCACTTAAGATATGAGCTAAAATCCAAATGTTTGGCACCCCCAATGACATTAAACCCATTGGCCAACATTGAGTTTCACATCCTCTGATATTTTCCCATTCATTTTCATGATGAGCAGCACTGTTTTTGTCAATTCAAAACTATTCTTGCCATTAGATTACTTGAAGAAAGAAGATCTATGTGTCTTTGTTTGCTCATTTAATTAGGAGCATTCAGAAAAACTGAAACAATAATTTGTGCCATGCTTTTTACTGAGGAAGATGCAAAGCATGTACTCATCTCTGAACTGATATTTTCAGGATGGAATATTCCCTGCCTAAGAAAACTCATGAGGTTGCATAAGCTGAGAGGCAACTTGGTGACACATAGACACACAGATCTAAAATATTGAAGTAAATAGTGGTGGCGAGAGATAAAGTGCAAGTTCTTATAGACAAATTAAATATTAATCAACCGTAAGGCTCATGAGTTCCTAAATACCTCAAATATGAAAAAACTGATTTTTAACCAAAATAAGTCACATGTCATTAAAACCTGGCTTCTTATGTCACCACTGGAAAATGCCCAGTTTAACGCTAACATTTAGAAGAATATCCAGAAAATGACAGGCTTGCTATCTTTTGGTCTTTCCTGAATAAACTGACAGGAAGCATTGCGAATGATAAAAGTATTGGTCATATGGAAGGAGAAATCTTGCTGAAGGAAGATTCACATGGCTCTAGAAAAGAAAGGTCGGCCTTACTAATCTTTCAGATTTTAACATGTGAAAATCTTAGGTTTGAACTTTAAATTATTTGAGAGTGACAATAAAGATGTGATTAGGGTGACCCAATAGACATGTATAGTTAATATATGTATAAAAATGAAATGATATATTTTGCTTTTAAAAAATATTTGACAGACACCCAAAGCCTATTTATTTATTTATTTATTTATTTATTTATTTATTTATTTATTTATTTACATCATTTATATTCCGCCCTTCTCACCCCGCAGGGGACTAAGGGCGGATCACAATGCACATGTACAGGCAAACATTCAATGCCATTTGACATACAACATATACACAATAGAACAATGGGCAGGTACCACAGAACTAGCTAGAAACACAGGTTGGTATCTAAATAATCACACAATGCGTATATTAAACAAAGATATCATGTCACATATTAATATAAATCACAATAGCAATAACAAGTAAAGGGTGCTTAGGTTCAGTTATACTTTCCAAGTCACATATAGAGTGTATAAAGAGCAACAATAAGTCTCAACAAATGATTCAATTCAGACTGCGTATGCAGAGCTCATTACACAACATATAAGCAGATTAAACATATAATCATTGGATTAGCATCAATCATTTTAATATAGCCTAAGCTTTCCCTATAGGATAATGGTATATCAGTAGTATCTCTAAAAGGCATATAAAGATGCCTTAAGTACACAATATGGTGCAATGAAGTTCAAATGAACAATTATATATGGCATAAATAGACGCTGAATGAAACTAATATAATAAAGAGCACTCACGGGTACATAATATAAGTGTGAATCAGATGTCCGATACGGGACCCAATGAGTGGCTTTCTTTATTCGAACTAGTTATTATTGGAGCTCTATAACTTTCCATAAGCAGCACAGAGACTTCTCCAACGACGGGCGTAGACCTTATATTCTTTATGGGACAGCAGAAATGAGACCGTGAGATTTCAATTAGAAAAATGGGAGGAGAAAAAGAGAGAGAGAACAAATGGATACATTAACAGACGTTCAGGAGCAGGGGAGGGGTTCCCTCAGCCTAGCCTAATGCTAACTAACTGTTACTTATTGAGGACTGCAGACTTGAACAGTGTTAGGTTGACTTTCAACTATCTCCTTCTTCACCATAACTACACAAGTCTATAAGGTTCATCATCATCTTCTTCCATTCTTCATGACATTATTTTAGTACTGGCTTTGTAAGAATATCTGCAATCATCTCTCTCAATTTGCAATATTCTGGTTTAATACATCCTTCTTCCTGTGCATTCTTTATGATATATGATATTTTGTGTCTACATGTTTAAGTAAAGGGCTGATTTTTCTCTGTCTGAGAAATCTTTACGCATCCTTGGTTGTATTCAAAACTGTTGGTATAAGTTCATTTATTCCAAAGTGTAGTGACAGCAGGTGAAACCATCTTAAGTGTTTGCATGTTTCAGATGGTGATATATACTCTGCTTCAGTCAAAGATGCTGCAGCTATCTTTTGCTTTTGAGTTGTCCAAGTGATCATTCCATTTCCATAGAAAAACAAATACCACTAGTTGATTTTTGGTCAGTAATGTCATTAGCCCAATCAGCATCCACATATCAGTATGGGGTTACTCATTGCTTGCAATATAAGCTTGCAGTTTGTTGTTCCTTTCAAGTACTTTGCCAGTCTTTTGATTGTAATTAAGTCATATTTGGTTGGTTTATTAGTCTGCATAATATTCCAGTTGCTGCTGAAATGTCCAGTCCGCTAATTCGGCTTATGTACAAAAGCTTTCAAATAGCTTCTCTGTACAAGTTGTTGTCTAGTAATGGTTCACTTTGGGAAGTGTTTTTCCAATAATTGACTTCCATAGATGTGGTTACTGAATTTGCATCTGACAGCCCAAGATGTCTTAACAAGTCCCGTATCTTTTGTTTTTGAGTCAGAAGAAAGCTTCCAGCTTCTTCTCTTTCAATTTGTATTCCTAGGTAATGAGTGGCATTCCCAAGATGTTTTACTTCTACACTTTTATTAAGATGTTGAATAATTTCATTATAAGATTTTTCTTTATAACAAAAAATGAGGTCATTGATGTAAGTTAAAATATGTGTCAATTTGTTGTCCTTGTCTTGCACTCCAGGACAGAAAAGCCCTCTGACTTTAAACACCACACAGCTGAGTAAAAATGCAAGTAGTTTAATGAAGATATTTTAAAAGTAGTAGCAAAAACACTCCATAAAAATAGGTAAATCCAATTAGGTGAAAAGATAAGCAGGAACAAATAGTCCAGGAAATTAGTCCATCAGAGTTCATGAAAACCAAATACAGAAACTTCCAAGGTAAAACTTCAAAACTTGAATCATGAATCAAACAAGGCACTTAACACATGAATCTATCCAAGGCAAAGCTTCCAAGGACCAGGAAAGATGTCTTGACTCAATTCCAATGTTGCTTCATCTGAACTACAGATTCTATACTTGGCACTTTAATCCCCTAATCTACTCTATGTTCCAAGTGGCCAGGAACATATTTTTTTTCAGCCTTGACTCTGTTATCAATCTCTCTCTCAGTCTGCCAGAATGCCTGAGAGATTGGTTAGTTTGCCTGTGCTGACTAAAAGCATGCCTTCTATCTACTGGCTCATTAATTTCTGAAGCTGGCCCAGGTGCCGAGCTATTCTCAGGCTCAAAGTCATGGGAATTCTCTGGTAGCAATTCAAGCCCTCTTCCCCAAACCCTTCAGGAACATTCTCATCAGAAAAGACAGTTTGAACAGGAATCACATTGTCATTCTCTGCATCAATAGCAACCTCATACATGAACCTCATTGTCATTCCCAACATCCTGAGTACCCTCCTTGATCATTAGACACAATCACAGGCTGAACTCCAACACCTTGTAGCTTGAATAAAGGCAACTTGTGAAAAACACTTCTCAATTAATATTTGGTTCAATTTCTCATTCCGGCTCTGGCCACCTGTTTCAAACCATAAAGGCTCTTTTGTAGTTTGCACACAAAATGTTTGTTGATTTCATCCTCAAATCCTGGTTGCTGTTCCATGTAGATCTCTAGCCATGGTAGTCTATTTTGCAGATAATTAGCCATATTAATGACTTTAGCTTGTAGGCTGGGTGGCAATTTGGAGTCTCAGTTCATAGATCTGGTCATTTCAACCAGACTCCTATTTTTCCTTTCAGCAATGCCATACTGGTGTGGGAAATAGGGAAGTGTATGCTCATGAAGATGTTCTACTGACTGATTGCAATACTCTCCGCCATTATCAGCTCTCAATGCCTCAGACATTCTGTTAAACTTGTTGCTTACAATTGACAAAAACTGCTGTAATCTGTCATAAACTTCATCCTTACTCTTAAGAAAATATACAATTGAATATCTGGCATAATCGTCAATAAAGATCATAACATATTTATGGCCTCCAATTGAGAAACCTCTCATAGATCCACAGGCATCACAGTGAATGAGTTGCAGAGGACATTCAGTCACCGTCTCAGTGGACTTAGGGACAGACAAGGCATGCAATTTCACCTCAATGCACATATTACATTTCTCTGTACAGCAATTTTGCATTTTAAAACCTGCTTGATTCAAATACTTTTTGCATGAGCAAAACAACGATGCCACAAATTAGAGTAATTTTATTATTGCAGCCTGTGATTTCTAAACCAGCAAATTTTGCTACACAATTAACTCTGAACACTCCATAATAGTCATGTGCTGTAAAAACAACCTTTCCATTTTTCATAACTTAGCAGCCTTCTTGATCAATAATGATCTGGCATCCCTTGTCTTTCACTTTGATACAGAAATTAGGTTGCATCTCATTTCTGTACTATAATTCACATCACTCAGAGCAACACTTGTCTTTGAGTCCATAAATGCAAAAATAATTGTTCCAGATCCTGAGAATTTGAAAGAATAATATCCTATTCCATTGACGCTTGATTCACATCCATGCAATTTTGAAAAGTAATCTTTATTGACAAAGAAACGTTCATTGTCTCCAGACAACAAAATATCTTCCTTTGTAACAGGATAAGTTGAAGTATGTAAAGCAAATCTCTCTAATTTCTCCATTGCACTTTCAAATTCATGTGACTCAGATTGCAAACTTTTCACACTCTGGATTAGAATTTCCACAATTCCACTGTGCCAAATGGGACATCTTTCCTTTTGCAAATTGACTTGGCCTCTGATTTAGATGGTCTGATCCACATTGAAGTAGATCAGTGCTATCCAACTTCTTCCGGCCCAAGGGCCGGAAGAAGTGTCACTGATCACCTGGGGGGCCGCAGGTGATCAGTGAGCAGGGCGGGCCGATAGCGGGGTGGGGTGGGGCGGGGGGGCGGGGCCAGCTGACTTCCTCCTCCTTCACCCCCCTCCTCCTCCCCGCGGGACGCGCGCGGTGCGGGGAAGGAGGAGGGGAGGAGGAGGAGCCAGCTGTCTTCCTCCTGCCTGTATCGCCCCCTCCGTCCTCTCTCGGCGCCGCCCGTTGCGAGGGCAGTTCGCAGCGGCAGCGCCGAGAAAGGGAGAAGAGGCGATCAGGCAGGGAGGAAGATAGCTGGCCCCTCCTCCCTGTACCGCCGCCTTGTCCCTTTCTCGGCGGCGCCGCTGCAAACTGCCTCGTAACGGCGGTGCCGAGAGAGGGAGAAGGGGCGATCCAGGCAGGGAGGAGGAGCCAGCTGTCTTCCTCCTGCCTGTATTGCCCCGTCCGTCCCTCTCTCGGCGCCGCCGTTGCGAGGCAGTTCGCAGCGCGGCGCCGAGAAAGGGAGAAGGGGCGATCAGGCAGGAGGAAGATAGCTGGCCCCTCCTCCCTGTACCGCCGCCTTGTCCCTTTCTCGGCGGCGGCGCTGCAAATGCCTTGCAGCGGCGGCGCCGAGAGAGGGAGAAGGGCGATCCAGGCAGGGAGGAGGAGCCAGCTGTCTTCCTCCTGCCTGTATCGCCCCCTCCGTCCCTCTCTCGGCGCCGCCGCTGCAAACTGCCTCGCAATGGCGGCGCCGAGAGAGGGAGAAGGGGTGATCCAGGCAGGAGGAAGAGAGTTGGCTCCTCCTCCCTGCCTGGATCGCTTCTCCGTCCTCTCTCGGTGCCGAAAAGGGCAGAAGGCGGCGCCAACGGCAGCGCGTCACAGGCCTGGCGTGACGCGCTGCCCCTTGGCACACCTACTCCTCCTTTTCGGCGCCCCTCCCTTCCTAGGCCAGGAGCCGCCGAAAGAGAGGAGTAGCGGTGCCAAGAGCAGCGCGTCACGCCAGGCCTTGACGCGCTGCTCTTGGCACCGCCTTCTGCCCTTCGGCGGCTCCCCACCCTAGGTAGGGAGGGCGCCCGAAAAGGAGGAGCCAGCTCTCTTCCTCCTCCCTGCCCCGCCTCCCCCTCCCCCCCCGGCCGCCATTTTTTTAAAAAAATCGATTAAAAAAATTTTTTTTAAATGGCGGCTGAGGGCATAGGTGGGCCCGTGTCCAACAGGCTACGGGGCCGAATCCGGCCCCGGGGCCGCCAGTTGGACAGCCCTGAAGTAGATTATTGCAGCCATAAAGAGGCCCTGCAGAGGAATTGGCATTGCTTTGAGCCATAAAGTCTCTGTCCCTGCTAGAAGAATAGTGGGGTGGTTGCCCTGAGGCAACACCTCCTTTGCCCTTTTCAAGCAAACAATTTTTACTGATGTGACCACATTTTCCACAAAAATGACAAATCTTATCACTTTTATTTTGAAATCTTTGCACTGTTGCCTTTAGAGCTATGGTATTTTCAGAAGGCAAAGAAGATAGACTGCTTTTCTTCATTCTTTCAACAGATTCTGCCTTTAGACATGAAATCACATTATCCAAATTGATGGGTTTTGATCTGTATGAGTATTTTTCACAATTAATACAGAATTATCGTATCTTTTATGAATTCCTCCAAAAAATATGGCTATTCCAATCTTGCCACTGATATTCTCACCCACTGATCTTAATTAATCAATTAAAGATCTCACATGTTACAGAAAATCATCCAAACTTTCTTCAATATTCATCTTAGCTGTGAACAGCTTGTGATACATCTACATGCTTTCATCAAAAGAACTCTTGTTGTGGATTTTCTCCAAATGTGCAGGTGTGGCCTTTGCCATTGCATCATTCTTAACATATTCAAAATGTTTCTCAGATAAGGAATTTACAGTCAAAGCTCTCACCCATCTGTCAATTTCTGTCCATGCTTCATATTTGTCATCATCAGTTTAGGGGTGGATCTTGTTGACAGACCTTGGTTTGCTTTGAATCAAGAAGTAGCTCTAACCTCTTCTTCCAAGTCAGATATAGTAGAGTCTCGCTTATCCAACCTTTGCTCATCCAAAATTCTGTATTATTCAACGTAGTCTGCCTCCTTCCCGGATCAACAGCTGTTTCAATACATTGCTATGTTTTGGTGCTAAATTTGTAAATACAGTAATTACTACACAATGTTACCATGTACTGAACTACTTTTTCTGTAGATTTGTTGTAAAACATGATGTTTTGATGCTTAATTTGTAAAATCATAATGTAATTTGACATTTAATGGGCTTTCCCTTAATCTCTCCTTATTATACAACATTTTTGCTTATCCAATGTTCTGCTGCCCCCTTTATGTTGGATAAGCGAGACTCTACTGTAATTAGACCCATTTTCTACAGGTTTTGGAAAATTAATGAAGTATTCTTGCCTCTATTCCATTCTTTCTATCTTTCAAATAATAATAATAAAAAATATGCAACAAAAATCTAAAAACCTTTTAAAGAAGTCTCTCTGGTCTTTTCAGCATTCCTGTTTTTCTTTCTTTCAGCACGCACACTGATTGTGCCAAATAATCCTTTCGTTAGGGAATTATCCCAAAATTGCAGAGCATCTAAATACAAGCAAGATACTTAATACAGCAGTCAGCACACAGAGAGCAGAAGGTGATGTATTGTGGCTGTAAAAGAATTCTTGAGGTTATGAGACAATGATGCAAAGTTCAGTCTTTAAAGTTTCAAAAAAAGTTTATTTTAAAAATATAAGAACTACATTTTTGATAGAAAAGAATTGAGTCTAAGCTTCTGTCTAACTCAGGGGTGGGCAACCTACGGCCCACGGGCCGTACCTGGCCCAGCAACTGGTTCTGTGTGGCCCGCTCACCACTCGCCCCGCCCACCGCTTGCTTCGCCCACCACTCGTCCCACCCCGCAGGCACGCCACACGCTCGCTCGTCCGCTCCAGCTCTCCCAACACCGGCGACAGCAAGGCCAGGCAGGGGAGCTTGCCTCCCCTCCCTGACCTTGCTGTCGCCGGCGCAGGGAGAGCTGGAATGGGCGAGCGAGCACGCGGAAAGTGGGTGGGGTGAGCGGTGGGCAAGGTGAGCGGCACCTCGTCCCGCCCGCTCGCCCTCTCGCCCACACGCCCTCTTGCCCGCTCCGGCTTTCTCCAAATGGCATGGGCGTGGGGCGGACGGGGGTTGCTTCCCGCGAGGCCTAGCTCACTGGAAGCCTCCCTCTCCCGCTCCGTGCTTTCGCCAAATGGCAAGGGTGGGAGCGGGCGGGAGTGGCTTCCCGTGAGGCCTAGCCTTGCTGGAGGCCTCCCCCGCCCGCTCCATGCTTTCGTCGAATGGCAAGGGTGCAGGGCGGGGGGGTTGCTTCCCGCGAGGCCTAGCCTCACTAGACGCCTCCCTCGCCCACTCCGCGCTTTCGTTGAATGGCAAGGGCGCAGGACGGGTGGGGGTTGCTTCCTGCAAGGCCTAGCCTCGCTGGAGGCCTCCCTTGCCCGCGCCGCGCTCTAGCCGAACGGCAAGGGCACGGGGGCGGGTGGGGATTGCTTCCCACGAGGCCTAGCCTCGCTGGAGGCCTCCCTCGCCCGCTCCGCGCTTTCGCCGAACGGCAAGTCAGCAATTTGTCCAGTGATTTATGAGTTATGTTAATCCCACAAATGAACCTTTATATATATAGCAAGAGAGAGAGAGAGAGAGAGAGAGCACAACAGCGCAGGCAGAAAAGCAAACATCACAGGGAAGCATGTCTGTGTAGGTGGGTGAACATTAGGAAGAACTTCCTGTCTGTGAGAGCTGCTCAGCAGTGGAACTCTCTGTCTCAGAGTGTCAATTGTGTCATTTTGGTTGGTGGTGTTCCCCAGGAATTTGTAAATGTTATTTATATAGATAGATAGATAGATAGATAGATAGATAGATAGATAGATAGAGATAGATAGATAGATAATAAATAAATAAGTTATGTACATTAGAATGTAGTTCAGCCTTTAGGTGCGGCCCTCCATAATATTTTTTGGCTCTCGTGTGGCCCCTTCGAAAAAATAATTGCCCACCCCTGGTTTAACTCCATTATTTCTAAGGTTCAAAAAAGAGGAAAAACCACCAAACACTGCATTTCTTCAAACATGGAGAGAGAGGTCTACATTTAAAGATGGGAAAAGCTGAAGTGAGACATGGTGTGGGGAATACATATATCTCCCACAGGCCTGATCCTATTGGAGCACAATTAAAACTTGTGTGCCAGCTGCGCCTGTACCTTGAGAAGCCAGATTTGGCCACGTTGGTCCATCCTCTCATCACATCTTGAATAGACTACTGCAACAAGCTCTACATGAGATTGCCTTTGAAGACTTTTTGGAAGCTTCAAGTAGTCCAATGGATGGTAGCCCGGTTTCTCACTTGAGCAACCTACAGGGAACATATAACCATTCTGTTGCGCCAGATCCACTGTCTGCTGGTCTGCTACCAAGCACAATTCACAGTGCTGGCTTTAGCCTATAAATCCCTAAATGGTTCTGGTCCAGCCTACCTGTCCAAAAGCATCTCCTTTTATGAACCAGTTAGAACACTAAGATCGGTCAGGGAGATTCTGCTCTTGGTCCCACTGCCTTTACAGGTGCAACTGGCGAGGATGAGAGACAGGGCCTTCTCGGTGGTGTCCCCTCATCTGTGGAACTGCCTCCCCAGTGAGATTAGATCAGCCCCTTCCCTCCTAGCATTTAAGAAACAACTTGAAATTTGGCTATTCAAGTAAGCATTTGGGAATGATAGAAATATTGAAGTAGCTAAAGATTGGGATTGGTGCAAGGTCTAAATGCTTTATGTCGTGTCTGTGTTTGTTGTTTTTATAGTTTTATAGTTTTAATGGTTTTAATCTGCTGTCATATGTTGTTATTTGATATGTGATTTTTATATATATGTGAGGCATTGAATTTTGCCATTGATTATGGCCGCTTTGAGTCCCCCCAGGGCTGAGAAAAGTGGTATAGGAGTGCTATCTATCTATCTATCTATCTATCTATCTATATTCCAACTAAAGCAGGCCCATTGAATTAATTATTGGATGGTGTGTGTCAACATTTATGTAACTCCAATTGAATAAATGAGTTTGTCCTAGTTGGAACTTCCAATAGCATTCAGGGCAAAATACAAAAGCCAATAAAGCAGAATGATGGGAAATTCAGGACAGGAAAAATGAAGTACTTTTTAACATAGTTAATAGTGAAGCTATGGAATCCACTTCCACAAGATGCAGCGGTGGCTGCCAGCTTGAATCGTTTTAAAGGGGTATTAGACAAATTCATGAAGGATTAATATCAATTACTACTATTGATAGTGATTATATACTGCCTCTACTATCACAGGCACCATGTTTTTGGTACTATCCCTTAGAAACAACTAGAAGATGCCTTTTGCCCTTCTGAGGTGATGTGCATCTGGTTGACCATTACACAAAACTAGTAAGACTAGGAAGGCCATTAATTTTACCTAGTAACGCTTTTCTCGAATTTAAATTACTTTTGTCCATGGTTAAGTCAATGTAACTCAGGATTGCTCAGTGCCAGGTATACTAAACACTACTTATGGTTATGTTTCATCAGTGTATATCTAGTTCCCAAAAGGGGATGTGTGTCACTCAGAAATGAAAGTTTGAAGCTTTGGTGTATCTCCTGTTCATTAATGTCTGAAACATTCAAGTGACCAATTTCTAGATATGTTGGCTTCCTGCAAAGAGACTGATTTTAATTTTATTAAAGATCAAAACCATCACAGAGGACTTGATTAAGCTGAAGAAAAGCTTCCTTTCTGTCATGAAATGCCCACTGAAAGAGATCTTTGTATCTCATCGAATACTGAAACAGGGCAAAGAGAATCGCAAAAGACTGTGACCTTTCTCCTGTGTTAATATTTAATCAGGCACTTGACCTCCTGGATTACAAATTAACAGTAATTGGGCCCCAAAAGGTTTTCCTTTCCTTATATTAGACTTCTTTTCTATTTGAACATGTTACTAAATTAGTTTCACTATTTTTAATGGAAAAGAATTTGTGTTTTTTAAAATACAGGTAAAACACAATGTAAAACCTTGTATTTCAATTAAAAAGAGCAGTGATGTACTTAGATCTGCCAACTGACGAGATTTAAAATGGTTTGAGAAGAACATAGTTTTGGACTTTGCATTGTTTTTGTTTTGTTTTACTGGGCCATTCAAAAATACCTTGGGCCAACTCGTGTAACCATCAAGATGTATGTTTGCTTCTTAAATTGACAGTTAGCAAATTAAAAATGACTCAGCAAAATCACTGTAATCATTAAAGCAATCATTAATAGCTGAACATAAGGATGCAACCATAACATACGTAATTTGGAGGCTTAAACATAAAAATCAATGCTTGCTCATCAATGAAATTTAGTGAGGGATCTCAGGGAAATCATTATGTTACAGAATTATTGTGAAGAAGCCAAAAAAATGTTTCTCAGTTTGTAGTAGGAAACGTAGGACACAAATGCAATTGACAATACAGTACAGCTTCTGTATTCATGTGGGATACATTCCCTAACTTACCGTAGAACTGTACTGGATTGGAACCTGGGTAAACTGTAGGAAACAAAGGGTGGTAATAAACGGACATTTCTCTGAGTGGAAAGAGGTGAGAAGTGGCGTACCCCAAGGTTCAGTTTTGGGTCCGTTACTTTTTAATTTATTCATTAATGATCTGGATGTAGGAGTGAATTCTGAGGTAGCAAAGTTTGCAGACGACACTAAATTGTTCAGGTAGTTAAAAATGAAACTGATTGCAAAGAGCTCCAGAAAGATCTCTCGAAATTGAGTGAATGGGCAACAAAGTGGCAAATGCATTTTAACCTAAACAAGTGTAAAGTCATGCACATCGGGGCAAAGAACCCCAACTACACCTACCAATTGATGGGGTCAAAGCTTTCCGAGACAAACCAGGAAAGGGATCTTGGGGTCTTGGTGGACAGCTCAATGAAGATGTCAACCCAGTGCGCAGCAGCAGTGAAAAAAGCAAATTCTAGGCTAGGCATGATCAGAAAGGGAATCGAAAATAGGTCAGCAAATGTTGTATTACCTCTCTACAAATCTATGGTAAGGCCACATTTGAGTACTGTGTACAATTCTGGTCTCCGCACCTTAAGAAGGATATAACGGAACTGGAAAAGGTACAGAAAAGGGCAACAAGAATGATCCAAGGGATGGAGCGGCTCCCTTATGAAACCAGGTTGCAACGCCTTGGTCTTTTCAGCCTTGAAAGACGGCGTTTAAGAGGTGACTTGATCGAAGTGTATAAAATCATGCATGGGATAGAAAAGGTGAATAAAGAAAACTGTTTTCTTTGTCACAAAACACTAGGACTAGAGGGCACCTGAAGCCCAAGGTAGGAAAATTAGGACTAACAAAGGGAAATATTTCTTCACCCAGAGGGTCATTGGGTTATGGAACTCACTTCCAGAAGAGGTTGTGACAGCTGCCAGCCTGGACAACTTCAAGGCAGGATTAGACAGATTCATGGATACCAAGTGTATCGGTAGTTACTGAAAAGGACATTCAAGTGCCACCTCGGAGATGGTTGAGGTAGGCAGGATTTCCCCGGGTACTGGTTGTCGGGGGTCGGGAGCAGGTCAGGGTTTTGCCCTCCCTTCTGCTCGAGATCCCCGTGTACAACTGGTGGGCCACTGTGTGATACAGAATGCTGGACTAGATGGGCTGAGGTCCGATTCAGCATGGCTCTTCTTATGTTCTTATGTTCTTATGTTCTAGAAACAGGAAACCGTGGATAATAGTGAACCCTCTTGAAATGAATGACTAGGGGGTCTAGAAAATGTCAAGAGAGGTATCTTGTTTAAGCATTTTCTAATACTTCCTGGCAAGTCTATGATAGCATATTATACAATTGCCTGGAGAAGCTAGAAAATTCCTAGAAAGAACATATTTTGTTGAACGTGGGTAGGTGAAACTACTGGTCCTGGGAGTATGGGTAGGAGGTCATACTGTAATGCAAAATGATCACATAGTAAAAATGGGGGGGGGGAGAAAAAGACCACAAATCATCATCATTCTTGGCTTCTTTAAAGTTCAGGCCAAAACCCAGCATAGATTCAGCACCCTCATCAACGTGGAAGCCACTGGCTTCCATAAGTCCTGGTTCTCTCCCACCCCTCTATTTGGGAAGCAAGCCTACTCTTTCTCCATTGACTCCAGAAGCTCTCAAATTCTAAAAAATATTTTATTATAAATACATCAAAATCAATTTTTTAAAAAATGAGTTGGGCTTGTCCGCATTTTTCATGATAGAAGAACAGAGTGCTCCAATTTTTATCTTTCTGAGAAAATGTGCCGTGGAAGTAAATCAGAACTTGCGCAAGGTGATATACCATGCTACAAATGTGGTACTCGCATTCTTGGTTGTCATTGTTTATTTGTTTGAGCTTTTTGAATAAGCAGTAAAATGCTTATTATGAGTGGCTTAAATGTCTACAGTAATGTTCAATCATGTGTATTATAATTTATGTGTACAGAAAATATACATAATTATTATGAATATATGAAGGAGAGCCAGTTTTCAAGGTTTCATGTATTCTGTGACATGATTGACAAGTTTGTGAAAGCTCCAGTATAATGATCACCTGTTTTGTATGCAGGAGGACTTAGGCTCAATTCTGTTCTCTTAGCAGGAGACACAAAGTAACATAGGATAAGCAAAGCCTCTTCCAAAAGACTATCAGTTAAAGTAGATGATACTAGACTAGATAGTATTACCAATCTGATCTGGCATGAGCCAACTTTTTCTGTTCATATATGCAACACTGTGTTAGAAGTAGCAGACAATGAAAGAGAGCAGAGGTGGGGATTTCCTAGCATATGTTATGTTATTATCAGTTACAGCTAATGATAATATTTGGGGGCGAACAGAGACCATGAACTTCAAGCTTCTTTCTCTGGTCTATACTTTTGATCTAATAAGGCATCAAAAGTTGAGAGATGGATTTTTTTTCATGTCAGGGGCAACTAGAGAAACTGCAAGTTGCTTCTGGTGTGAGAGAATTGGCCATCTGCAAGAACATTGCCAAGGAGACCCCCAAATGTTTGATGTTTTACCATTCTTGTGGGAGGCTTCTCTCCTGTCCCTGCATGGGGAACTGTGGAGTTGACAGAGAGAGCTCAACCTGCTCTCCCTGGATTTGAACTGCTGACCTATTGGTCAGCAGTCCTGCTGGCACAAGGGTTTAACCCATTGCACCACTGGGGGCAGAGATGGATGGGTCTACTTGATAAGGTGGATAAGGCTTTTCCAAGCACATTGAGTACAATAAATGAAATTCCATAGGATATTCCATTATTAACTTTCACAAGGATAAACAACTAGAGTGCCTTCTTCAACTATATGCTAGAACAGTGTTTCTCAAATTCTGCTCCTCCAAGTGTTATGGACTTCAGCTCCCAGAAACCCCAGCCAGTTTACCAGCTGTTAGGAATTATGGGAGCTGAAATCCAAAACATTTGGAGGAGCACAGTTTGAGAAACACTACTAGTGAGCTGCTGCCATGAACTCATACATGAGGGTGAAAAATTATGTCTTCCTTTTCCACATCTGTTATGTACCTACATATCCAGATGGAAGATTTTACTTTTATTAATAACTAGTTTGGGGACCCAGTGGTGTCCGGGTATTTTGAGAAAGGCAGTGTTTGTCAGCTAGGTTCAGTGGTGCGGGTGAAGTACAACTCCCATATGCAAGTCCCATTGTCCATGAGCAATCCTCCTCCAAACTGCCCCAGAATGTCGAGTGGGTCATGGGGACTCTGTGTGCCAAGTTTTGGTCTTGATCAGCCATTGGTGTGGGTCACAATGGTCTCAAGAAATGAGTGAAGATACTGCAAGCTCTGTGTGCCAAATTTGGTCCTGGTTCAACATTGCTGGGGGGTCGTAGTGGTCTGTGGGAGCCGAAGCGATGGAAAGTACTGCAAACCCCATCATCTGTGATCCATCCTTCCCCTCCCCCCCCCAACCACACCATGATGTAAAATGGGTCATGGGGGTATTGTGTGCCAAGTTTGGTCCAGATTTATCATTAATGGGGGCCGCAGTTGCCTGTTAAAGTGGCAGCCAATCAGAAAGCTGCCATATATATCTTGCATACATACACCGGCACATACAAACACTGACTTTTATTATATATATAGAATAGAATATAGATAAATGCAGGATCTGGGAGATGAACATTTAATATGCCTTATCTCCCTTCCTCCAATTGTATACCTTTTACTATTAAAAATAAGATTTCCCTACACCACAATATACATTTACTGGGTAGATGTGTAAATTGTGATTTCTTCACATTTAGGTTTACCCAAAAATATTCCATTACAGGCAAGTAACCAATTTTCCATGACCAAAAAAATAGCATCTCTTTGTTTTCTGATTCTGACTGTTAGTTTTGTCACAAATTCTGTTTGATTTTTGGCCTATCATATCTACCTTTGTGTCCATCATTTTGTCAAGAGCCTCAAGATTGTGTACCTTACAAATGCCATTCCTGATACTGCCATCTCAACTGTCTTCCCAATCCTCTTTTATACCATTTGCAACAACTCACACAAATATTAAGTCTTTTAGAAATGTGCACCTAACCACTGTCAACTTTCTCTTTGGCAGCCTGCAGAATTTCTCCCTGCACGCAGTGTTAGCACAGCTCTTTGATGCCTTCTGACTGATTCTGTATTGTTGCTGACATATCAATGTTTGATGATGTTCACATGCTCTCTTTCTGCTTGTTTGATTCATCTGTTTCTGTGTGTTCTTAAACCAAGCATATTTTTTTGACCGTTACGCTTGACATCATTGCTAGGTAATGTAGTCCTGGACTCAGAGTTCAGAGCTATGGCACCTCCCTGTGCTTCTTAAAAGTACACATTTGTTGTACCCCTGATGGTGTCTTTCCAAGTCTTTTTATCACATTTTCCCCTATCAATGATTTATTGCCAGTTCCAGCTTTGAAGTTACAACCAAAGAGAAAATTGAGAAGTATATACTGCCAACATGCAAAGGCTGCTTAGCATCTTTTTATTGTTCTGCACGTACACTGCCATTTCTATTGTTATAGTAGCCGCAGACGTAATCCAGAGAAACACCGTTCAATATTTTTGGGAATAATAAATCTTTCACCCTTCTGCCTCAGCCATTTGTGAAACCTTGTTATTTTTATTTGACACAGTAATATATAGTGCTAACAGTGATGTCAGCTTAGGCTCCAGATTTTCCAGACTCCACCACAATGGTTTTCACATTTTCCAATCATCATGGAGCCTTTTCCTATTGTGTGCCCAATTCAGAAGCCCTACATAGCTATAAGGAACTACTGCCTGCCCCATTGCAAAAGATCCAGGAAGTATTTAAGGTCCCCATGTACTGAACGTGTCTGAGAACTCTAGTTGTCTCCCACTGATCCAACAGATGCTTTGGATTTCAGATCCCAGAAGTCCATGCTGGGATGGCTAATGGTGAAGAGTTCTAGAAGACAATGTGTAAAAAGTTTGAGGGATCAAATCCTGAGGACCACTGGTTTAGAACACACCCAGCACTTCCTTATTACCTAACATTTCCTGATAGCTCATAGTTCAGTCAGGAAATGGTGAATGAACTACATATTTCCATACCTTTTGATCCACAACTCATCTAACATGGAATCCAGTTCAGTTCTACCATAACTGAACATAACATAACATTTGTGGAGGGAGGGGTTATATGTGCAAAGTATGTTGTTGTCATAACTGCAATTTTAAAGTACTGTATATACTCAAGTATAAGCCAAGTTTTTCGGCCCTTTTTTAAGGCTGAAAAGGCTCCCCTCGGCTTATACTTGAGTCAAGGTAATTTATTTTTACTCTGTTATTATTATTCTATCTATTACGTTTATTATTTTACTCTATTATTATTACATTTATATTATTTTACTCTATTATTATTTTATTACATTTATTATTTTACTCTATTATTAGATTTACATTTATTATATTACAGTATTTATTGTTATTATTACATTTGTTATTTTACTCTCTTTATTATTATTACATTTACATTATTTTACTCTATTATTATTGGAAGGATACGTAAGCACATTTTTATTGAACAAAGTTAAAATAATGGTTTGATCAATGTTGAACAGTCTTATCTTAAATTACAGTTTATGTAAATATTCAAAAACATTTCACCTGCTGATGCCTTAATTAATGTAATTTTATTGGTATCTATTTTTATTTTGAAATTTACCAGTAGCTGCTGCATTTCCCACCCTCGGCTTATACTTGAGTCAATATGTTTTCCTAGTTTTATGTGGTAAAATTAGGTGCCTTGGCTTATATGAGGGTTGGCTTATACTCGAGTATATACTGTAATTATTTTCTTGAGAGGGAGGCCTTCTCCTCGGTGGGCCGGATAAATGCCCTCAGCGGGCCGCATGTGACCCCTGGGCCGTAGTTTGAGGATCCCTGCTCTAGGAGTTATTTGTCTTTTCAATAGTCCATATTATCCATAGAACGCTCCTCCTGAACTATGTTAGATCTGGAAAGACCATTCATATCTTCATTGAAACCATATTGTTATTACTATTATTATTATATTTATTTATACCCCACTTTATCTCTCTTAAAGGAGTCTCAAAGTGGCTTAACATAAAAGCATTAACATACAACTTAAAATATACAAAAATGCAAACATTAAATAGAATTAAATATAAACAGTATTTTTAAAAAATCACAGTTAAAATCCATTAAAACATATTCAGCGTTACACCATATCCTAGCACAGTGTTTCTCAACCTTCCTAATGCCATGACCCACTTAATACAGTTCCTCATGATGTAGTGACCCCAACCATAAAATTGTTTTCACTGCTATTTCATAACTGTAATTTTGCTACTGTTATGAGTCATACTGGAAATATCTGATATGCAGAATGTATTTTCATTCACTGGATCAAATTTGGCACAAATACCTGATACGCCCAAATTCTAATACTGTTGGGGGGTTGATTTTGTCATTTTGGAGTTGGAGTTGCTCGGGTTTATGGTTCACCTAAAATCAAAAAGCATTCTGAACTCCACCAACAACAGAATTGGGCCAACCTTGGCACACAGAACTCCCATGACCAACAGAAAACACTGGAAGGGTTTGATGGGCATTGGCCTTAAGTTTTGGAGTTGTGGTTCATCTACATTCAGAGAGCACTGTGGACTCAAACAGTGATGGATCTGGACCAAACTTGGCACGATTACTCAATATGCCCAAATGTGAGCACTGCTGGGGTTTGGGGAAAATAGACCTTGACATTTGGGAGTTGTAGTTGCTGGGATTTATAGTTCATCCACAATCAAAGAGCATTCTGAACCCGACCAGCGATAGAATTGGGCAAGCTTCCCACACAGAACCTCATGACCAATAGAAAATATTGTTTTCTGATGGTCTTTGGCAACCCCTCTGACACCCCCTCATGACCCCCCCCCCCCCCGAGTTCCCAACTCCCAGGTTGAGAAGTGCTGTCCTAGCATTGACTCTTCCTTGGATTTGTAATCACAATTCGCTAAACAGGAGGTCAATTTGCAAGCACACACATACACTAGTTACCAGTAGTCTCTATAGACTGAGCCAACTAGAACACTACAAATCTTGGAATTGTTCTGCATATAGAACTCTGATCTAAATGGATCCCCTAGTAGTGCAATGGGTTAAATCCTTAAAGTTCAGCAGTTTTGAATCTGGGGAGCAGTGTGAGCTCTCATCTGTCAGCTCTAGCTTCTCATGCGGGGACATGAGAGAAGCCTCCCACAGGATGGTAAAACAAGCAGGCGTCCCCTAGGTAACGTCCTTGCAGATGGCCAATTCTCTCACACCAGAAGGTATAGGTATTAAGCGAATTCAAAACTGTAATCCTATGCAAATTATTATTATTATTATTTCATTTCTTATCCGTCTCGCCTCATGGTGCGGAGCTGGTGCGGAGTTATGGGCTGATCTGCCATCAGTACGCTGATGACACTCAGCTCATTCTGAGGATGGAGGGCAGGCCGGAGTCCGTCCCCGATAATTTCCAACACTGCCTTGAAGCCGTTACTGGATGGCTGCGAGCCAGCAGTTTGAGGGTGAATCCGGCGAAGACGGAGATCTTGTGGCTGGGCGGCCCGGGCGAGGTGGGTGCCCGGCTTCCGACCCTGGATGGTGTGGCGCTGCATCCAGTGCCGTCTGTGAAGAGCCTGGGTGTCCAATTGGACTCCCAGCTGACCATGGAGGCCCAGGTCTCTGTGGCCAGCAAGGCTGCTTTCTTCCATCTCCGCCAGGCAAGGAGGCTGGCCCCCTACCTCTCCCGGAGCGACCTAGCCACGGTGATCCAAGCCACGGTCATCTCAAGCCTAGACTACTGTAATGCGCTTTACGTTGGCCTGCCTATGTCGTCGATCCGGAAGCTCAAGCTGGTGCAGAACACTGCCGCGCAGCTCCTGTCTGGGGCTCCAGCAGGTTGCCGCATAACACCAATCTTGCAGGATCTGCACTGGCTACCTATTGAGCACCGGGTCGCCTTCAAAGTGCTGGTCCTTACCTTTAAGGCCATACACGGCCTGGGGCCAGCGTATCTGAGGGACCGTCTCACTCCATATTGCCCATCGAGATCACTACGGTCCGAAGAGGCCAACCTCTTGGTAGTACCATCAGTAAAGTTGGCGCACTTGACATCTACCCGCCGGAGGGCGTTCTCCGTTATAGCCCCCCATGCTATGGAACGCCCCCTCCCGGCCGGCCAGAGCCCTGAAAGACCTACTCCCGTTTAGACGGGCCTGCAAAACTCACTTGTTTAGGCAGGCCTTCGGTGGGTAGGCCCGAGCTTATACTCCCTGGTCTGCTATAGCTGCTGCTGCTCTATTGTTTTAATTGTATTTTACTGTTTTTAACTGTGTTCTTAACTGTCTGATGTTTTAACCCTTTGGTGTTGTGCCATTGGCTTTTGTGAGCCGCCGCGAGCCCCCGGGAGTCGGCGGCATAGAAGCCCCAATAAATAATAATAATAATAATGGCTCGAGGCAGGTCACGGCACAGTTTAAAACACATAAATACTATAAAATTCTACAAACATACATTAAAATTCAGTTCCATAAAATATACAGATTAAAGCATTTCTGTTCTACTCATGTTCCATTGACACGAGTAGATCTCTGTGTTGTTAGAAATACATTGATAACATATCATTATCCTCTTTTCCATCACATGTAGGATAGTTACCATCTATAAAAAGAGATGTGTTGTGCTGTTGGCATTTTTTTTACCATACAAACAAATGAGTTCCTCTCAATGCATAAATATGTTCTAAGAGATCTTTATACAGTAGAGTCTCGCTTATCCAACCTTCGCTCATCCAACATTCTGTATTATCCAACATAGTCTGCCTCCTGCCCGGGTCAACAGCTGTTTCAATACATTGCTATGTTTTGGTGCTAAATTTGTAAATACAGTAATTACTACACAACATTTACTATGTATTGAACTGCTTTTTCTGTCGATTTGTTGTAAAACATGATATTTTGGTGCTTAATTTGTAAAATCATAACGTAATTTGACATTTTATAAGCTTTTCCTTAATCCCTCATTATTCAACATTTTCGCTTATCCAATGTTCTGCTGGCCCGTTTATGTTGGATAAGCGAGACTCTACTGTACTTCCATATTTTATATGTATGCCATGGTGATTATGATACATATGCTAGCCCAAAGTCTTCTATCTATCTGGATGAGATAAACAAGGCCATCAAATAGACTACTTTAAGAAAAGAAATAATCCCCAGTTCTGATAGTAACATTGACTCCTTTGTGTTTCCTTACTGTTTTCCCAGGCAAATGTGTGTTTGACAGCCATATGTCCTCTACAGCGGAGCCATAAGTCTTCAAATAACCCAGATCATTTTTCCTCAGTCTTTCTCCCTCTCTCCTTTCTTTCCCCTCAATCTTTCTCTGTCTCCCTTTTTAATGCCCACATCTCCACTATCAGGAACAAATATGATTTCTGATTGAACATCACTTTATTTGCCAGTTCTGTGGTCTTTTCTTATCTTGTTCCACACTTCTCAGGCTTTGTGGTTAAATTATGTATTAAGGTCAATGTCAAAACACGGAAGATCTGTAATCTACAGGGAGCTCCCTTTTATTCGTTATTACAGTGAAGGCTGCGCACAACTGTCAGGGAGCTTGGGATGTGCTCAGCGTGGAGGCTTGCTACGCAGCAGGGCTCTACAAAGCCTCTCTCCTTGTTCTCCCAGGACGAAACCCTTGATAGATTTACCCAGATAACCCATCTCACTTTAAAGCTCTCTTGTCTCTGCTTCAATCTGAAAGCTGTCAAGTGCACCTATATAGTAATGTCATAAATCAAACGTAAAATGTGTACACTGGAGACATTGCGAGTGTCATGTATTCACTTGTACTTTGAGATTTTCTAAAGTAAAATGGTGTCAGAAGAAAGAAGGCTGGGAGGGATGGGGGGAAGATCTTCCCCCTTAAAAACACCAGACTGTTTGAAAAGGTATGCTGTAAACTTTTTTTTTACAAAAATTGGGAGGGGGGAACTTTTGTAGTTACACACTTTTATTTGTCCTAAATTAAGCAGGGACTTCTATTTAGTAAACAAAAGAGGGAGAGAGGGAGAAACGGCAAGATATCTATCTCTAAGCATTGTGATTTAATGCAAGACTGTGTATTGATTTTTCTTCTTTGGTTTTCTTCCTGACAAGCATTTGTCAACATGGGTTTGTATTAGTTCCCAGGTTTGTTTATTAAAGACGCATCCTTCTTTCCCTGCACTAGAAACAAAGAGCGCGCCTAAAACAAGACACCAGGCATGGCAGTGTAGAAAGTAAGTCTACTGTGCTTCAGTTTTCCCTGGGATACAAATAAAGGGAACATTCATTTTATATTGCAAGGAAAGTTGTGCCTGGCTGCTTTCATAAAAAAGAGGTTTCTGGGTTTCTTTTCCTAATGTTGTGCTTGTAATATGGAACAACTTTTATAACCAAATAGCTCAGAGCAGAGTAATCCTTGCGTTCAGATTCACTTGACATACACAGTTCATGAAGCCGTTGGGTGAGATCATCAGGAGTTTTGGAGTCCGATGTCATCTGAACGCAGATGATGTCCAACTCTATCACTCATTTCCACCAAATGCTAAGGAGGCTGTCCAAGTCCTGAACCGGTGCCTGGCCGCTGTGACGGTCTAGACGAGGGCGAGCAAATTGAAGTTGAATCCAGACAAGGCAGAGGTCCTTCTGGTCAGTTGCAAGGCCAAACAAGGTATAGGGTTATAACTTGTGCTGGATGGGGTCACACTCCCCTTGAAGGCACAGGTTCGCAGCTTGGGGGACCTCCTGGACTCATCACTGAACCTGGAATCCCAGGTTACAGTGGTGGCCAGGGCAGCTTTCACACAATTAAAACTTGTGCGCCAGCTGCGCCCATATCTTGGGAACTCTGACTTGGCCACGGTGGTCCACGCTCTCGTTACATCCAGGATAGGCTACTGCAATACTCTCTATGTGGGGTTGCCTTTGAAGACTGCTCGGAAGCTTCAAATAGTCCAACAAAAGGGAGCCAGGTTAATAACTGGGGCGGCATACAGGGAGCATATAACTCCCATGTTACGCCAGCTCCACTGGCCGATAGTTTGCTACCAGGCCTAATTCAAAGTGCTGGCTTTGGCCTAAAAAGCCCTAAATGGCCCTGGCCCAATTTACTTGTCCGAACGCATCTCCCCCTATGAACCATTGTGGAGATTAAGATCGTCCAGGGAGGCCCTTCTCTCTGTCCCGCTATTGTCACAGATGCGATTGGTGGGGATGAGAGAAAGGGCCTTCTCGTGATTGCCCCCTGGCTATGGCACTCCGTCCCTGGTGGGATCAGATCAGCCCTTTCCTCCTGTCCTTCAGAAGGATGGTAAAAACTTGGCTGTGGGACCAAGCATTCGAGAAAGGGCAATAAAGCAACAATAAGAAAGATTACCAGGCCAATTAGATTAGATGCAGATGACCAAGACGGTTTTAAATGGTGTATTTTAATTATTGAGATAAATGTTTTTAATGTTTATGCATGCATATATGAATTCTTGTCCCGGCATTGAATGTTTGCCGTATATATGCTGTGTTCCACCCTGAGTCCCCTTCGGGGTGAAAAGAGAGGAATATAAATGTTTTAAATACATAAATATTTAAAACAAGCCAGTTAAATAATAAAAAACTCATACCTTGGATACTTTCAGCATTTCTAATTCATTATGTAGTTATATAGAATCATAGAGTTGGAAGAGACCTCATGGGCCATCCAGTCCAACCCCCTGCCAAGAAGCAGGAAAATTGCATTCAAAGCACCCCTGATAGATGGTCATCCAGCCTCTGCTTAAAAGCCTTCAAAGAAGGAGCCTTCACTACACTCCGAGGCAAAGAGTTCCACTGCTGAACAGCTCTCATAGTCAGGAAGTTCTTCCTAATGTTTAGGTGGAATCTTTCTTGTAGTTTGAAGCCATTGTTCCACATCCTAGTCTCCAGGGCTATTTGGTCCATATGTTATAGACTGTGAGTTCTATAGTAGTAAGAAGTAAGGATCTTGTTTATCTTGACCCAGCCAGAGTTGGAATTAATTACCACTTACATTGATGGTTACATTCTACTGATTTCAGTGAATCCTATGTTTCAATCAGCCATTGCTAGATTAGATCCAGTATTGTTAATTGAAATTAATTCACAACACAATCCTGAGGATGTCATTGTAGAAGTGTATCATATTGAATTCAGTGTGCACAGGAAGATATGTACGCAATTACAGCTGTATCCATTCAGTTGTGTGTCATCAAAATATGAAATATCATGTTATGTGAATGTCTATGGGCCTAAATCCAATTGCTATTCCCAATAAGGCTAGACACACTGAAGCAAAAGACCTTGCACATGTGACTTTTTTTATAAAGTTCCCATTAATTTGAGTCCCATCATTGCAACATTGGCATAGGAATTGTATGGTCTGTGATCCAAGGTATTAGGAAATCTCATGATATGCAGCAAAATTTACTTCTAATAAATAAGCTTAGGGTTCAGGCATATATGTTTAACTATCATGATAAGGACAGCTAGAGGTAGAGAACCCTGTGTTCTGGAAGCAGACTAGCACAGCAATCTATTCACTTGATGGAAGTGATTACTTGTGAAACAGTTCACAAAACCTGGAGGAAAAGATCTGGACAAGTCTTCTCATATCCTCACCTATGCTGAGTATCCCAATTAGACATAAACGTCTGATCATATGGCCATTTAGTAAATATAAACTCTAGTGAGATTTATAAACCTGACAGACCAAATAACTCCCATGTTACAAGCATAACATTACACCTTCCAGGTCATTCAAGCTCCCAATAAACCAGCCTGGCAGAAATCTCTTTTCACCTTTTTGGCAGTGAACCATGATGACAACATGGCAAGGGGGGAGGGGGGTAAACCAGAAATAATCAAGAACAAAATGCCTAAGGCTATATTTGCTCCATACACATTTAAAAACAAGATTAATTTGCCATTAAGTACTTCCCAGATGTTTAACTGCATGTTGCAAAATATGGAGCCTATCAAGCCTAATTCTCCACTTTGCTGCAGGTCATTATGATTGAAAACTCAAAACAAAAAATCAGCTGCTATAGATCTCTGGATTCCTGTTTTATCAATGAATTACTGAAAAGAAGCTCTTTCTCCTCGTTGCTACCAAGTATATTACTGAAATAGTCAAAGGCCAACTGATCAAACTTAAGAGGTCCATCAGAAATTAAGTTTCCCATTTTATATTAAAACACCTGTGCTTTTGATGAAGTAGTCCTCCAGTAGTTATCCTGCCCCTACTTTAAGCTCAGCACCTTATGTCAGCCCTCTTATTGTCTACCTTGTAGCACAGCAGTTCTCGTTTGTGCCTGGAGGGCAGGGGTCAGGACCTGGGGTCCCATTAGCATTAGAACCAGCAGTGCCAGAACATGATTCAGAGGATGAGCTAGATGACTGGGGCGAAGGGCAGCTTTCCCCTGATGGGCCTCTTTCGCCCACAGAGAGCTTGGCATGGGAGGAAATGTTGTTTGGCCCTAGCGAAGAGATAGAGAACCAGGTGCAGATGGACAGCGATTCGGGCAGCTATGAACATCCGGGAGGACGGAATTCTCAGGAGCCTCCAGGGGAAAACATGGAAGAAAGTGCATGGGAAATGGCTAGGGAGGAGAGCTCTCAGGGAGATAGAAACACAGCTGCGGAGAGACAAGGTCGAACCTTTGATAGGAGATGGAACATCGAGTCTAGCAGAAGGGAATGGTCTAAGAGCATAGACCGGCCGAGGTCCGTGAGCAGCGATTGGAGACGAAGAAGCCTAGAGCGTCGGGGACCTCGGCCGAAGATTAAGTATAGGATCCGTGGGAACGAATCCTCAGTGCCCGGCCACGTCTCATCTGAATAGGCGTGAAGCGGAGTGGGACCACGGCTAAGCTAGCCAGTGGTCATCAAGCCTTGCCTTGCCTTGCCTTGTTCCTGATCCGCCTGGTTGTGCGGAGCCTTGCCCTGTTCCTGATCCGCATAGTTTTGCGGAGCCTTGCTAAGCTTTTGGCCTATTTGCTACGTTACCTTGGACATTGTTACTTCTAGCCTTTTGGATTGCTTTTATATTCTATTGGGCATTAGCTTTTGAACTGTTTTTATATTCAATAAAGTAGTTAGCCTTCAGTCCGTCTCTGTGTGTGTGATTAAGGGGCCGGTCAAGTCCGTGCATCGTGACATACCTCAACACTTTCAATAAGAGTATTCCCAGTCCTGTCTACTTGATTTTTGGACTTTCCTTGTGCTCCCTTCAGGATTTATTGCACTCATTGAGTCTGAACCTCAGCTATGTTCCTTTTCTCAGCCATATTGTTTTGACGTTGTTTTACGATTGTGGTTGTTTTATATTTTATCTGATGTTTTAATTTATTTGTGTTTTATTTGTAACTTTTTGGGCTTGTCCCTTGTAAGCTGCCCCGAGTCCACTTGGGGAGATGGTTGGCAGGGTATAAAAATAAAGTAGTAGTTATTATTATTATTATGCAAATGAAAATTTTAACATCTATTCAATGTGCACATCATCCCAGTTGTTTGAAATTTCAAAACTATTTGAACACCTCAAATTGGTTTATTGTCATGGTAACTGTAAAAAATCAAACTGGCAATGAGATGATGATTATGATGATGACGACCAAGATCAGCATTGTTTTTTATATAGCGCATTATCAATGTACACGGTGCTTTACAACCAATAATCTAGATATACAATGAGAAACGCATAATGTCAATAGTTTCAAATATTTGGCTAATATTTAAAAAATATGAATGCAAAGAAAAAAGGAAAGAGAAGAAGAGGGAAGAAGGGCAGTATAGGTAAGAACCTGAATGTGGACAAATTAATTCTTATTTTAATTAGAATTAAATAGTTTAGCTGAGCTAATAAAATAAGAATAATCCTATTGTTCTGACTGAGGCCTATCTAAAACAGCATCCTGTTTTCACACTTGCCATCAACATCCCTCTTGGGAGTCCTCAAAGCAGAAAAGGCTATTGCTTTCTCCTCTTTTCCTCAGCAGCAGCTAGTGTGTAGAAGCATATATCTCTGGACCTGAAAATCTACTTGTGTGAGAAAAGTGCTGCCATTAAGTACTGATTGAACAAAAGTACATCACGACAGCATCATCAACAACAAACAAAAATAAGAGCTCCAGACCATGATTTTGTGTTGCCTGATTTGGGACAGGAAACAATGACTACCCACCTCAATTGAAGAGGCGTAAAATCAAGAGAATTTATTTGGGCACCCAAGGTTTTCAAAATAGGAATAGCAGACACCAATTCATGATATGCAAATTTCACAATCAGGAAGCAGCTATTAGCTATGTGTCTCTACCAAAATACCAAATGTAAGTATTGATTCAACTTGACCTACCCATGTGATTCTCTGTAAAATGAAAATATTGTCCAAATTCATAAATTACACGATGCCCACATTTCTCTGTGTGTCTGAAGAGCTCTTATAATAAGGGACATCTAGACAAATTCCATAAAATCACACAAGCAACTTTGTCCATACTAGCAGTAAATATCAGTTGTTCACATCCTAATGGTATGACAAAACGCTGAAAATAAAGAATCTATGGAAAACACACTTATAAACCAGACAGTTTTGCCTCAACCCATGCCTGGTGCCTTATAATTTACAAGATATTGTCTTAAGAATTTCTAATTGTATCATAAGATCAATTGAAACAGATAGGTATGCTGAGAAAAAATGATGCCACATCCTTATCCAGCAGCCATACTTTTCATTTTAAGTTGGTTTCAACAATTTACCTAAGTAGTAATTGTAAAGAATTGGCCCAGGAACACTGTCCATTTTCAGAAGATCACACCAGACATTGTGCAAGGGTGGACTTTTTTTCAGTGCATAGTTTAAGATTCTTAGAGCACCACAGCGTCGGCTTCACTACGACTCTACTTTGCATATCTGCTTGCACTTCACAACCAAAAAGCCATGGCATATCTGAAGCAAAACCTGTTTGAAGAACCTAGAAAATGCCTTGTGACGACCAGGCCTAATTAATGCCTCCACAGTGACCTCTACATCTAGCCCATATCAAAAATATTACAGCCAAGTTGATTCAACATGAACTTGAGATCAGGCAAGACCTGTTACTAATGAATACTAATGAAGAGCAATTACTAGAGCTCTGCCACTGAAAACCATAACAGAAACATGTGATAATTGGATTAATACAATCATTTGCAGAATTTCATGCTAGAAAAAAATGGGTATATCAAAAGCAGGAAGAATTGCAACTCACACTATAAACTGTTGGTGTTTATTCTCATGTTTCCATCAAAATCTGTTTTTCTTTCTTTTTTTAGGGTGAAGAGAAGTTCTTTAGACATATAGGTCATCACTAATTCATTACTGGTAAGTAATTTGTGTAACTGTTCTCAAACACACACATGTATTTGATTAATCTAAACAGAAAAATAAGGTAGAACATATAGAGTTCAATGAACCGTTATGATGTTTCTAGGACAAATGAGAGAAATAAAAGTTTGTGAAACTGTTGCTGATGATGAAAACTCTACATGTCTTCAGGAATGCTGGCTAGGTTATAGTCTTTTGTTCCCTGTTCCCAATGAGTTTAAAATCTGAAACAGATGGTGAGGAAGTTACAGGAGGAGGCAGGGAGTGGAACCTGTGATATCTTAAGACAAAGGCTGTGTCTGTGTATACTTGCCCAAATAAAGCAGAATAAACTGCTCTGGAGCTGCGCTAATGCAGCACGGAAGTATCCCCTTTTGGTGTCCAGCTGAGTAAAGAGCTGAGAGCACATTGGAGCCATTGCTACTGTGCTGCTGACCAGAAGTAGCTCCCTCATGGGGATTTGATGGCAATGTCATTTCTGCTGGTCACATGTCAGAGTGTTCTGTTGTGACCGCATCACTAGCGACATTGCTAGCAAATGCTTCTGGCTGGTGACAAAGTGATGTACGTGTAGACATAGGATCAGGCCAAATCCAACCCAATCCATTCCATTATTCTTTATGGATCACTTATGGTCTGGATATCCTACATAGTGATGAAGCCACAAAACAGTGGGCTCTCGCAAAAATGACTGAAATCTTAGAAATGTGTAGTTTTCTCATAAAAGGGTGAGATATAGCTAATAAGGGACAATGCACTTGTTGGGAGATGTTTTCGAATGCTGGTGCACAAGGGAGAAAGTGAGTTCTGCTTTCTGAAAACATTTTTAAAAATATTGTGGAATAAGAAGAGGGGCAATGCAAGTGCGTTCCTAACTTCTATGAGGGTGGGTTTGCAATGTCAGGACCCACTTTTAGAACATCATGCGATTATCTCCTTGGTCTCCTTTTATTATTATTTAAAATTTGTTTATTTAAACCATTTATATTCCGCCCTTCTCACCTCGAAGAGGACTCAGGGCGGAATGCAACATATATATGACAAGCATTCAATGCCGGGACATAAAATAAACTATAAATATACGTAAACACTGAAGTCAATTATCTCCACTTTAAAAACTATTGTTTTAAACCATCTCAGACCAGCATTACCAGATCCTATTTTCACCTTATTGCACTGTCCCAAAGGCTTTTCGCTGTGCTTTCGAGTTCTTTCTTTTGTTTCTAACCATGTGGACACAGACACAAAACCATTATTACAGAGTAACAACAAAATGTTGCTTCTTGCATTAAAAACCAGCCTTTCCATTTATTACATTTTTCCTTTAAAACAAAGCACGTATTTTATGCCCTCACTACCTCATGAAAGTAACACATTCCAGGTACACATTACCTCCACAGATGAAGAAAAACCACTTCTGATCTCAAGCCAAATATCAACGGTTCTCTGTCCTGGTCACTATACACAGACTCCAATTCATCCAGCACCTAATATATCCTTTTAAGATTATTGTTTGTCTCCAGGTAAATATATCTCTTTTTCTCTGCTTCTGGGTTTCCAGGTCTAGTTTGTCTTTCCTAGACATGATGTACTGGTAGCCCTTTCAAGTATTAACTAAGAACCCTTTGGCTTCAGTGTTTACAAAAACAGGTGTTCATTTTTCTTTTGAACAGAATTTTAATCAAGTGTTGCTCTTTCTTTAAGTCCAAAAGTAATTGAGCAATCAATTCAATTAAGGTGCCTTCTTGGTCCAAACAGTGGTTGTGTCTGGAAAACATCTTCAGTCTCTTTAATCAGTGACTGCAAGGCTAAAAGAACAAGCACAGTGTTTCTTTGTGAGTGTGTCACTCTTTATTCATTTACAAGGACCACATTCTCATGTCGTATAATAAAAGAGCCATTAGGTTCAAGGGCTTCTGCAGGTGGCAGAGTATGACACAATGTTCTCAGAATGAAAGTACAATCATAGGAACAGAATAAATATTTCTCTAGATACCATGATCAATCAGGTTTGTCCATAACCTGATATAAAGGAGCACCACATAGTCTCCAAACACAATAAAATTAATGCAATTGGAGATGGAGAACATATGGGATCTTGCATCTAATTCATGTCTTTTCAAGTCTCTGAACTAAGCTACATCTGTTAATCAATATTCTGCAGTTGTAAACTCCACCGGTTGCCACAGCCACAGAATTCATATCATGAGGGATTCTTGTACCACAGATCTTTGAAAAGAGTGCCTATAGACCCCCTTACCCATAAGAATTGACATTCATTTAGTGCAGGTTAACTTTCTTGTCCTAGCCCCCAGGTGGCAAATGATAGAGGTTGTGAATATTGGCAAATGGAGGCAAGGGGACAAAGCTGTGTGCGCTATGCCATCTGCCCTGACCCCTTAAGGTTGTTTGCTGCCTCAACTGCAGTGAGTGATTCTGATCTTTGACTAGTGCAAGATTGAATTACCAAGCCAGTCCATTTCTGTAAACAGAATAGGGAGAAGTGCCATTTTATCCTCTGCCTTGGGTGGAAAAATATCTTGAGACTAGCTCTCCAGGAAAGTTCAAATACATTATTTCAAACATTTAAAGAACATTCCAAGTCTGTCATTTTTTGCATTTATACAGACTTTTTATTGAAAGTTTATATTACATATTGGTCTAAAATCCTGATAAGAAAAGTTTGAGGTTGGAGAGGGAAATCGGGAGAGGGAAGGAAAGAGGGTGGGGGGGGGGGGGAGTTTATGAGATTCCAATCTTCCCCATCGAAGGCAAATACTTTGCCCCTTTCTTGTCTTCTTTTATGTGCTTCCTCTTTTTGCTGTTTTTATTTCCAGAGCAGTCTCTACATATACCTGGCTCAATAGTGTTATATTAACATCTTCCTTTTCTCTTGAATCATGTAGTTCAAGGCTGTAATGTTCAGGCCAATGATGGTGAAGTCTATTTGGCCCTGCACCCACACTTCACAACACTAGCACCATGTTGTGGCTATATAGCATGGGTGGGTATATATATAAATATATGTGCTGTCAAGTTGTCTGTTGACTTCTGCCAAGAATTTCATGGGCAAGGAGTGTGCAAATGTGGTTTTGCCACTTCCCTCTTCTGAAATAGAGCTCCTCTAAATTATATCTCCCCTCTTTCTCCATTTGTGAGTTTCTTTTCCTGTGCATGCTTCCAGGGGAGAAAAGACTGCCCTCAATGCATTGGCTCTAAGAATGGATAAGTTGGGTCTTCTGTAATTTAATACAGTTGGCCCTCAGTATCCACTGGGGTTTGATTTTAGGAGTTCTCGTGTGTCCTGTACAAGCTCAATATTTAATGAGACAGTAAAATGGTGCCCCTTATATAAAACAGCAAAATTAAAGCTTGGTTTTTGGATACGTATTCCGGATAATTACAAGCCAGAGTTAGTTGAATCCGTGGATGCAGAACCTGTGGATACAGGGGACTGATTGTAATTCTTTCTCAGCTCTGCATTGCTTTAACTGGTGAAGGCGCACATGAAGCCTCATGGGAACAGTTACAGTTCTTTAATTCTTTCTTTTTCATTAACTACTTCTCTAATTTGTAATTATATTATGGCACCCAGTTTGTGAATTATTTCCCTAAGGAACTCCTACAGAATTAGCCAAATCATTTGAAACCTTAAAACTATAAATCCCCCAGACAGAACTGGAATATCATCTCTAGACTATTATGAGTGGACCTGGAAGGCTATAACTTCCAGGTCAGTGAAAGGCAGTCCAGTTAGAGACTGCAAGTTCCACTCATAGTCTTCCATTTCCCACCCCAACTTCTAGCATAGCAGTGTCAATTGTCAGAAGCAGCGGGAATGGCCAATGACAGATTTCTATTTGCTAGGGCTGCTGAGACACACAGCAAGCATCATTTGGGAGCAGGAAACAAGGAAAGTATTCATGAATTCTCCTGTCAGGTTATTATGGTTCCCCATTGTCAGGTTCCTGTCTCTATTTTTATCACTGCTTGGAGTGGTTCAGGGCAATTGCTTTATCCTCTGTTGGGTTATGTCAGCTGCTGCAAGCATGCCAAGGAAAGGTCAGATAAAAATAAATAAAGGTCATAAAGATGTCAAAACCCCATTGGCAGATCTCACTCAAAATATTTTTTGACTAAGCACTAGGGTGTGCTGTGGTATTCCTTCTCTGTGATAGGCTAGAGTAGAAGATCTATGCTGGTTTTATATGATAGAAAGTTCACAGCTTGGCAAACTGCAACCAAAATATTAAAAGTTTCTACTGCAGAAAGGACATTGTTCAGATAAGCAAATGAAACACCCCAATAGAAAGGATTGTGTTTTATTTATTTATTTATTTATTTATTTATTTATTTATTTATTTATTTGCGACATTTATAAGCTGCCCTTCTCACCCCAAAGGGGACTCAGAATGGCTTGCAAGCTATATGTACGTACAATATATTATATTATTAGCACAGAAAAATATGAGTATTATATATTGTTCTTCTTATTCTTGGCTTTTCTTCGCAAATGAAGATTCAGGAAGGACTCATCCCGCGCTTTCTACAAGCGTGTTGATGACTAAAAAGGCTAATCCGAGATAGGCAAGTCCGGTTGCAGAAAGCACAGCAGAAAGTCTCCTTGGGTGATGTTGTTTCCAAGTTGCGGTTGTTTCTGCGTTGTTGTTTCTCTTCGAGACTCGTTCAGCGTGACTTCTCGAAAGAGGCCGCAGCACTGTGGATATTGCGTCTCAATGTCTCCCGATATGAGGCCAGGATGGACCATTGTTGGACTATATTGTACTATACCACTTTACAGTAATATTATTAGTAATATTACATGTAATATAAAATATATAATAATTATATTGTATTATTATTAGTATTATGTTGTATTACATTATAATATTGTTATCAATATTATATGTGTATATAATATATTATGTCTATACAATGTGTCATATTACTAGCAAGAATTTATCCTCCAGTAAACCAGCAACCACCAATGATATTAATTCAGCATCTCATCTACAACCACAAGAGGTTTGGGAGAAAAGAGAACTGCAAGGGAAAGAAATTAAGAGAAAGATGTGTTGTGTGAATGGAATTCTGCTAACCTGACATTCACAAAAGCTTTAATGGGATGTATTCACATAGACTCCATCATAATGTGCAGTTTGGTTCTTATTGAGCGAAAAGAAGAGAACGGGTATGGTGTTATTGGAAGATAAAATACAATATATTAATTAGAGCTTTGGAAGGATAAGGAAATGGATGTTACAAAAAATCCTAATATTCAATGGCAGAACTCTGTGTAGAGGCAATAATGAATTTCAACTGTTTCCAATTATGGGTCTTGTCTATGAAATATTGGCTTCCAACATAGCACAATAGTTTGAAGACTTTTAATGCCTGACCTCCCCACTCCTCCTGCCAGGCCATCGGCATTTAGTGTCTCTCATCACATTCCCATTGCCTCTTAAATCTGCCACAATGGTCATTTTATTGAGTGTGAGTGGCTAGTCAACAATGGAAGAAGTCGACAAAGATGATGGCCTCACGGGGTCCCTTATGAAAAAACACACTACTAAAGAAGCAAAAATATGCATTGGTGTTACAAGCAGTTCAAGATAAATGGGACTTCAGAGGTGAGTAGTAACACTGAACATGCAAGCTGTGAAGAGGTGATGGGTAAACGATGAAGAGATAAAGGAAACGAGTCATGTTTTCAGTAGATTAGAAATCCCAACTATGGATACTGAAAACAATGGGCAATGGATTCCTTGATTCATGGGAAACATAGCTTCCCTTCAAAGTCTTTTGAAGCTACTGTGTTGGCTGATAGGTACACTTTTCAGAAATTATTTCTCCTCAATCTGACAGAAAACCACGTTACTAGTAAGGTTAAATAATGCTTAAAGAGGACACTTTGCAGAGGCAGCCATCTGACTATTTATTTATTGTGTCAGAGGTGAATTGAGGGTACAGTTATAATGTAATTAAAAGAACACAAACAAAGTTAAAAACTTGGCATTATGCTGGATTTCTTTTATTTTAATATAATTTTTTTATTTAGAATAATAGAAAAAGGAAAAGCATTCAATGTTCCATGTAAAGTGGGGAAGCAATTCAGTCATAGAAAATAGGAGGTGGAGAAAAGAAAGAGGAAGAGAAAAAAAATCTGGAAATTAAAAAAACAACAAAAATAATAATAAAGAATGAATGAAAAAATAAAAATAGGATTTTTTTTTAAGCATGGTGACTTCCATCTAGTCCTTCGTGGTTTGGGAATTGTTCCATCCGTGGTCTTTGCAATAGTAGTTAGTATTGTTTTTTAAAAAGGAAAAAAATTAAGAAAATATAGCGCTCTCTCTCTCTCTCTCTCTCTCTCTCTCTCTCTCTATATATATATATATATATAGGATATGTCCACATCAACCCTTCCTTGTGTTCATTCTTGCTTTATTATTCTTATTGGTTCTTCATTTTTCTCTTTTCTCCATATTCCTCAAACTGTGAACAGTTTGTATATTTAATAGGATTTCCCGAGTTTCTCTTTAATAGAAAGGTTAATTTGTCCATGTCTTTTATTTCATTGATTTTGGTCAGCCACTGATCCAGATCCGGTGTTTCCCTCTGCTTCCAGAGTTTCACATAGGTAATCCTTGCGGCTGTTGTCATAAGCATAAAGAGGATGTCTTCGTTTGAATCCAATTTTATGTCTATATCAGTTATTCCTAATAAATAGTATTCAGCTTTTTGGGGGTATTTTTTAAAAGATTTGTTGGCATTCTTCATGGATTAGTCTCCAATATTTCTCAGCTTCCCTACAAATCCACCACAAGTGATAGAAGCTCCCCTCATGGTCGTTACAATTCCAGCAGATCTTAGAGGAGTTTTTATACATTAAATTTAATTTTTTCAGTTCTATATACCACTGGTGGAATACTTTAAGCCAATTTTCCTTCAAGCCGGCTGCCTATATATAATTTAGTTTTTTGTTCCACATTAGTTCCCAATCTGCTAGAGGTATTGACTTTTTAAGGTTCTGCGCCCATTTCAGCATGCAGTTTTTAATTACCTCTCCCTCTGTGGACCACTCTAATAGTTTGCCATATATTTTTGTTATACACCTTTTTTCAATTTTAAGAATTTTATCCCAAAATTCTTCTTTTTTATTAAATCCTAATTTCTTATCCTGATTATAATGATCTTTAATCTGTAAATAATGCAACCAAGTGATATTAGTACAATTTTACTTCTTCATTGGGTTTCAATGTCATTGAGTCTTTTTTCAAGAGATCCTTATAGGCTGGCCACTTTGACCAGCCCAGAAGTCTCCTTTGATTGGCCTCCATTGGAGATAACCATAAATGTGTTTTAAAGTAAAAATTCCTCTTGTATCTTTCCCATATTCCTAAAAGTGAAGATCGAATGAAGTGATTGCCAAAATTTCTTTTCTCTCTCTCTCTCTCTCTTCCGTACCAGATGTACGAATGCCATCCTACCCTTAAGTTGTGACCTTCCAATGTTAGTAGTTTTTCTTTCTTTAAATTTATCCAATCTTTTAGCCATACCAGTGCGCACGCCTCATGATATAATTTTAAATCCGGGAACCCAACCCCCCCCTCTTGTTTTTTTATCTGTCAAAACTGTATATCTATTCTAGATTTCTTCCCCTTCCAAACAAATTTTAGTAAGTCCTTTGTCCATTCTTTTATTTTATTTTTTTACATTGCAAAGTATTGGGAGGTTTTGAAACAGGTATAATAATTTTGGTAAAACATTCATTTTTACTAAAGATATTCTACCCAACAAGGGCAAATTCAAATGTTTCAATTTCTCAAGATCTTTGCTTTATTTCCTTCCAAAGTTTTTCATAGTTAGTCATAAGTTGGCCTAAGTATTTTATTTTTGGGACGATTTGGAGATCTGTTGCACCTCTTAATACCTCTTGTTGTCCTTACTCATATTTCTAGTTAGAATCATAGTTTTGTGTCTATTCCATTTAAAACTGGCCAATTTTCCAAATTCTTCCATTTTTGGCAACCACTCAGCCACATTCTCACAAGTATTTTCAATTATTCCAATTTTTTGTCCACAAAGGCTCTTGCTTTGAATTCATGTTTACCAATTTTTACTCCCTTTATCTTTCCATCTTCCTTTAATCTCTTTAGCAAAACTTCCTTTAAACTCTTTAGCAAAACTTCCAACACCATAATAAAAATTAATGGAGAGGGGGCATCCTTGTCTCGAGCCTTTGCAAACATTGAATTCTCAGAAGTTAGACCATTTATTTGAATCTTAGCCTTTTGGTTATTGTAAATTGCTTCTATTGCATTGGTAAATTGATGGCCGAAGTCTAATTCCCTTATTAATATGTTTTTTTAAAATCTCAAGATTATCAAATGCCTTCTCCGCATCCAATGCGAAGGCTACTACTTTCTGAGGATTGGCCTCAAAATATTCCATCATGTCAACTACAATTTTTATATTTTCTTTTAAGTTTCTTTTGGAGAGGAATCCTACTTGTTGCACTCCAGAACAGGAGAAGCCCTCTGACCTAAAAACACCACACGATGAGTGAAAAATCCAATCTTTTTATTGAAGCTAAATAAAATAGCCAGTAGAAATAGATGCTTATAAAAAGTAAGAAAGTTCCAAAAAGTATAAAGTCAGTAAAATGCAGTAAAAGATACTGTATAAAAACAGTCCAAGGCAGTATTAATCCAGACAGGAATCAACAGGATGCAAGGACAATCCAGGCAATGTTAGTCAATATCAACAAGGCTAGAAATCCACAGGAACAAGACCCCTTCAACAGGCTAGAAATCCACAGGATTCGCCAGACAACAGACCCCTTGAACAAGATTACCAAGAGACATGAAACTTTTTTCCGAACGATGCCTGATCTGAAAGGTTTTCTCCTTTGAGGCAAACCTTATATCCCAAAACCTAAAAATTGGTTTCGTTTCCCCCCACTCTTGGCTCTTATCTGACGAAGTCTTTCAGAATGAGTTTGCTGTCTATCCTGGCAAAATTCCAGCCTCCTATTTTGCCACTCTTTATCTGGCTGCTCATTAAAATCCCCAGGTGTCAGATTGTTTTCCAAACCCAAATATTGAGAGTTCACAGAGAAAGGGAGTAACCCATCATCTCTCTGCTCAGCAGGAATTTTCTCATGAAAAAATGCCCTTTGCACCGAAGCCTATCTGTCATTGTCTGTCTGATGAAAATCATTGACCAAACCATCATTTCCCACATCAGAAGCATCATGATCCTGAAACACAATCACATGCTGATTCACAACACTACCTGTTCTTTGCCTATCCAATCGCAAAGAAAATCTTTTAATCTTGCTGCTAAGATGTTTGCAAATATTTTATAGTCACTGTTCAATAAGGAGATGGGTCTATAATTCCATATATCTGTTTTATCTGTTTGGTCTTTATGAATCACTATTATTTCAGCGTCCATGCTTTTTATTGCTTTTGCTATCTCTTCATTTGTTATTTCTTCATTTAATTTCTCTCTTTGATAGTCAGATATCTTTGGCAGCTTAAAACTGCCGATGTAATTTGCTATACCATCTTTTGATATTTGATCCTTTGATTATGTATTTTAATTACTGATATTTAATAGTTTTTAATCTATTTTATTGTATTTTGATGTTTTGATATTTTTATTCTCTGTATAGGCGGCATCAAATTGTTGCCTGTTTCTTTTATTTCCTTTTATTATTCCTTGCATTATGTTGTATTAAATGGCCTCTAATTACTGCTTTTGAAGCATCCCAAACTATATTAGGTTTCATATCCGTGGTGTCGTTGATATCCATGTAGTTTTTAATCAAGTTTTTATATCTTGTTAAATCTTCTTCCTTTTTTATTAGATTTCCATTCAATCTCCATCTATCTTGGAGGGGTTTTCTGGTTAAAAATAATTTCCAAAGGGACATGGTCCGAAAAGTCCCTTGGTAAGATATTGAATTCCCAATTTTTTGTGGTTAAATTCTTTGAAGTCTATTCTTGACCAAGACTTATGCCTGTGTGAATAAAAAATATAGTCTTTTTTGGCCAGATTCCTACATCGCCAGGCATCCTCTAAGTCCAATTCTTCTTTTAGGTCTAAGAAAAATTTTGGGGAACCTTTCTTACCATCTTTACTTTAATCTAATTGTTTATTTAGTACACCATTAAAATCACCCAGAAAAATTAATTCATCAAAATATATTTTGGTCAAATTTTCTTTCAAATTCTCCACAAATTTAGTTTTTGGACCATTAGGTGCATAAATATTACAAATCAGAATGATTCCGCAGTGTTATTGCAACCGCAATATATCTGCCTTCTTGGTCTTTGAATTTTAATTCAGCTGGAATGTGTTTTTTAATACATAAAACAACTCCTCTTTTTTTCTTCTCAAAGGATGAATAAAATTCCTTGCCAATCTTCTTTTTTTAAAGTGGGCTGCTTGTTTATGTGTTATGTGGATCTCCTGTAATGCTATGACATCATAATTCTCATGCTTTAATTTGTTAATAATTTTTCCTTTTATTCGGCGCATTAAGGCCATTCAGGTTTAGGGAAAAGCATTTTATTTGTCAGTCATATATCATTTTTGTCATTGGCATTGTCTTAGTTCTTCTGGAATGTCCACTTCGTCTTCATTGTTGTCTGTTTCTGAAACATCATAGTCGGGAGAATTAAATCTGGCTCTTTTACTTTTCTTTCCTTTCCTTGGTGAAGGAGATGGTTTCTTAGGTAGCAGTGTTGGGTTTGGGTCTGGAGTTTCAGCTACTACTGGTAGTAGGGGACAGGGTGGGGCTGTTGCTCCAGCGTCTAACTCTGGTTTGGAAGTGGGTGGGACAGCTGATGCTGATTCTGTGGGTCAAAGAAGGGGGGAAAGGCTTCCCCGTGACCGTAGTGAAGAAGATCTTTTGCAATGCAAACGAATCAGGCAAATACTTACAACAGCCTACAGAGGAGGAGTCCTTTGAAGGCTTCCCTAGGGAAGAAAGAAGCCAAGGTGTGGGAAGCACATCAGGGGAAATGTCTGTAATGAGCCTACAAGCAGTGACACTTCTTTGTTTACAAGAAGAGGAAGCATAGACATAACACCATGGTGTCAAGGTCAGCTAAGATCTTTGCTTTTCCTGTACTCTCTTTACAGAGAAGGAGAAGAGGGGGGAGGGGGGAGGAAGAGCACAGGGGTTATTTTATAAAATGCTTTCCTTGAGTTACTTGCAGTTTCTTGAAGTCTCTTCCTTTGTGATTTTGTAATTAAGTAGATATTGCTGAGCCCTTCTTTATATTTTATTTATTTATTTCAATCATTTGTAACCTCCTCTTCTCTACCCCAGAAGGGGGACTCAGGGTGGCTAACAACATTTCATAACAACAATAAACAACAATTACATTGTAAAATACTTTAAAATAGATTAACCTATTAAATAACATTAATAGGACACACTCCCCCTGTCGATTTCCCGGCGTAGATCATCTACCAAGGTGACCAAGGCTGTCTCAGTCCCATGTCATGGCCTAAAACCAGACTGTGCCAGATCTAGATAATCAGTGTCTACCAGAAACCCCTGTCCACGATTTTGCCCAAATAGGGGATATTGGAAGCTGGCCAATAGTTGAGTAATTGAGTGGGGTCCAGTGATGGTTTCTTCAACAGCGGTTTTATGACATCTTGTTTTAAGCTGGCTGGAATTTTGCCCTCCTGTAAGGAGGCATTAACCACCACCTTCACCCACTCTGCCAAACCCCTTCTGGCTTCCTTTATCAGCCAGGATGGGCAGGGGTCTAGGATGCATGTGGTAGGTCTCGCCTCTCCAAGCATCCTGTCCACATCCTCAGGCTGAACAAATTGAAATGAATCCATCAAAACTGGACAGACAGGTACTCGTGTTACATCCTCAGAGACTGCCGTTAAAGTGGTATCGAAATCGGAACGGATCAGAGCGACTTTGTACGCAAAGAACCGAGCAAATGCTTCACAGCGAGCTGCTGGGTTGTCAGGGATCTCACACTGAAGCGGATTTAACAGCCCTCTGACAACACGAAACAGCTCAGCTGGACGGTTCTTTGCGGACGCAACGTTGGCCGCAATAAACCATTTTTCCACGGCCTTTGTTGCCACGTCATATGACCTTAAAAAGACACCCAGACGTGTTCGGGCTGATCTGCTACGTTTCTGACTCCACACACACTCTAGCCTCCTCTTCTTTTGCTTCATCGCTGCCAACTCCTCAGTGAACCAAGGGGCTGGTTTAGCTCGGTTACTCGAGAGGGGACGTTCTGGAGCAATCGTGTCTATTGCCCTAGTCATCTCACTGTCCCAGAGAGAGACCAGCGATCCTCATTTCATTTGGAACATTTGCACTGTATACCCATTGAATGAATATTGAACTTTATAATTTGGGATTCATATTGAATACAGAGTTTTGGACTATATTGAATAATTTGGACTTTCATTGCCTACTTGCGGTAATCCCACTTGGGAAAAGATTTATAGCAGATTTACTAATTGTCTATTCGAAAGGACCCTGTGTCCTGATTGTTTGTACATCAACAGAATCACCTACCAAGGAGGCGCTAAAATCCCCAAGAACCATCAGGAATCCATTAGGATCCATAAGCCTCCTGGGACAGACCACCCCTGCAGAGGTTTTAATAGGTCCACCACCCCTGCAGAGGTTAGGAGGTGCAGTAAATCTAAACCTGATCAGGTGGTGGTCGGTCCATGGCAACGGAGCGATGGTCAGCTCCTCCACCCCTCCACCTTTCTCCCATCCCTGACAGAAAACCAAATCCAATGTGTGCCCAGCACTATGGATCAGACAAGATATTAATTGGGACAGGCCCATGGTTGCCGTGGTGGCCATGAAGTCCTGAGCTGCACCTGAAAGGGCAGTCTCGGCATGGACATTGAAGTCTCCCAGCACAACAAGCCGTTGAGACTCCAATGCCAGGTCCGAAATCACTCCGGCTAGCTCAGGTAAGAAGACTGTAGTGCAGTGGGGTGGTCGGTACACTAACAGAATCCCTATCCTGTCCCGGTCACCAACCCTTAGGCAGACACATTCAAAAGTGGTTGACTGAGGAATGGGGCACCTGGTCAGGGAGATGGAATCCTTATAGACTACTGCAACTCTGCCTCCCCGCCCTCCAGGTCTTGAGTGGTGCTGCACAGAGTAATCTGGTGAGATTAACCCCTCCCCCCACTTCGACCAACCAGGTCTCCGTTATGCATGCCAGGTCTGCATGTTCTTCAAGGATTAAGTCTTGAATAATAGATGTTTTCCCATTAACTGACCTGGCGATAACAGCACCACTTTCAACCTGGAGGGACCGCCATCCTGGTTACTCAGCTTAACATTGTCAGGAGCCCAGTTTAATTTTATAAAAGTTCTTTCATCTGTTTGGGGCCGAATTAACAATTGAGATCTTTTATCTATATTAGGCCGAATTGGAAGTTTAGGATGTTCACTTACGGCTCTTTCCCTTTCTCCTCTCTTGAGCCTTTTTAATAAAGATCTGCACAGTTCCTTTTTCTAATATATATGAAGATTTAATTCTCCAATAATATAGGTGTTATTAGTATCCTTCTTAGTCAATGAATTTAATGAATTTAATATTTGGTAATTTCTTAATAAAGGTTCCTTGAAGATCACTGTTTTAAATTTTCCCCTTGCCTGAGGGAATATTTTCCACTCGGGATTTAGAGTTTTTAGGTATACTTACACCCTCTCGCCATTTCCCGGGGAGGTGTTTTTAGTATTTTTTGTTCTTCTTTAAGTGGCGCTGAACAGCAGTGAATGCAGGGCTTGCCCTGCTTCCTACGGAGCAGCCCGCTACCCACAGCTTCTTTCCCGGACCCTCTCGGCTCCCACCCTTGAGGGATGGGGAATCACTGGGGTCTTCAGGTAGAGCCAACAAGGTTTCATGTTTCCCCCAATTCTCGATCCAGTCAGGGAGGGGAGCAATGGGCTCAACCCAGCTGCTCTACGTGGTGCCTCACTGAGAGCTTCAGTGAGGTGCTCCTGTCGCCATGTTGTCTGCCGGAAGTCCATGCTAAATACAATTACAGGATCAATAGATTTAAAAGCAAGTTGAATTGCTGAAGTTGAAATCAACAAAACAGTTTTCCCAGATTCTGCCTTTTCTTTATTCGATTTGAATTACATCTCTAATAGGATATAGTTCATTTTCCCAAAAAGGACTACTTTAATGAGACTGGTTTTTGCTGTTTTTTAAGTAGGAATTTGTGGCTCTCTAGGCCACCTTACAGTCAACCCCCATCATCAGGAAAACCAGTGTTGTCTTTCTAGTAACTTGTACAGAAAATACTAGGTCTGGAATGTGGAACTTTTGGACCAGCTGTTATTCACATGTTGCTGACTGCAACTCCCATCAATACTATCTATAGTGAGAACTGAAGTTTCAGCAACCTAACCTGCTAGCAGTGGCAAAGTAGATGGAACAACCTGGCCTTTAGTAATACTTTCTCATATTTTCTTTGTATTCCAAACTTCAGGTGGAGGTCCTGTCTCTTCCATTCATTCATGACTTGAGTTTCCCCATACTGGCTCTCTTTTCTGATCTGAGCAGATGAACTTCCCACGGGCTTCTGCTGTGGAGAACCTTCAAATTCAGAGGTTCTGGGGTGAATAGATGTCATAGCAGTGCCTTTTGGATTTCTCAATGTGATAGAAACTTTGGAAGTTTTTTCTTGCTATAGTAAATTGCTAGGTTGATCAAAAGAGATGAAAAATCCATTATTTTACTTCCCCTTGCCAACAGACTTTCTCCTATAATGGGAAATATTTTTTCCCAATCAGCTGCCTGCATTATCTAATATAATTACAATTTCTTACACTTATCTTTTGTTGTATTTGTTAGTTACCTCATTATCTCTCTCATAATAACCTGGATCATTGCCTCAAATGGAATTTCAGACATCCTTGGTCCACTTTTGGAAGTTTTGAGGTGCATTCAGGCTCTTTCAGTCTTTTTGGATTCTGTTTTGATTAATAAATGCCCTGTGCTCATTTAAACATGCTAAAACACTCACCTCTTCTGATTAGCACAGTCTGCCATGCAAATCTTTTGTGTTGCACTTTCTAATGACTAATACTGCATTGCACCAAATGTATGCCTACTCTTTTCTATTGAGCTCATTTTGTCTTTGATGGTCAGCCGCTTATATGCATTTGGTGTCAAATACTGGTGAGCAAAGCAATGGTAGAAAAGAAGATGCCTTCTCTCTCCCACCCCAACACATTTGAAGGTGTTGCAGATGTGGCCTTTTCCAGGTAATTATCTATAGTTGAGTTTGAAAACATTGTGCCAGACAAAAGAATTCTTTTCTTGACAAGACTACCATTGGTGGGATAGAAGGACCCAAAGAAAAGGAAATGAGGCATCTCCAAACTACTATAGCAGAACGCAAGCTATGTCTGGGACAAGAGGACATACTGCAGTATATGGGTCTCACTTACAGGAAAGAGATATAACAGGGGTCACCATACAGGTATGAAACTAACCACATACTACTAACAATCATATCTATGCCATCTTTCTCCTACTTTAGATATATGCACTAGCATAGTCATGAATATCTATGGGAGCGTAAGAAAACAGGCCACATCTAGAGGAGCAGTAGATTTGTACCTGGTTTTAGATGGAATTGTAAAGAAACTGCCCATGATACTGAACCTGTTGGTGAATGGGTCCCAGTAATTTGAAGGGCTCCTTTAAAATTCAGATTAAAATTTGAAATTGGTTCACTTTCCTATTGATTTAGAAGTCGCACGGCCATCACCAAGAACAATTACTTCTTGTACTGTAGCTAGAGTTGATTCTGAGAGCATTAAGCAGTGGTTTGAGTTCTCTTCCAGTTCCAGAAGTCATTAAAGGTCTTTGGAGGCAATCCGGGTAGACGTTATATCTATCCATTTTATAAATTCTAATTTCTATTATCTCTTTACCAAAAGATCAATGTGTGTTTGAGGTTTTGCTTCTAGGAAACAAGCAACATTGAGGAGTACTGAAAGCTATTGAAAGCTCTTCACAAAGTAAATATTTGGATCAAAGCCATCACAACTGAAATCTAAACATGAGTCCTCTCATTCCATTGAAGAATCAATCTTTGGTTAGATTAACATAACTGAATTTGGACACAAGGTTGAGAAACAAGAAAGCTGTAATTCTTTAGCAATGGATATGGTAAATGCACAAAGTAGGATGATAACAATGAACTGATGATTTACTGTATGGAAGGCCATGTATGTATAACCCATGTGCTGTAAAATGCATAGCAGCAAGGTGGGTCACGTTCAAACATGTGCCAAATATTTGGTATGTGCCATCAGTCAGGAAGCATGTGTTCTGCACTGCCAAGAATTACTGTGGGATTTGACCAACTCTAGATTACATTATTACCAGCTAACCATTAGCTTTCAGCTGATAATTATTATATGTGAAAAAAATAGTGCTAATGGTTCATTGATAGTACCAGCTAGCCCTGGTTATGTGAAAAACGTCTGCCTGTGCGGGATGACATGAAGGTGTCCCTCAGGTTTCACTGATGGTGTTTTACATCCGTGACTCAGCTTGAATGTCCTCCTTGACTCTTTTTTATGCTCCAAACCTAAATACATGCTTCATATGCTAATCATTTATAGGGCCCTTACACTAGTGCAAGTTCAACTGTTTCAGGCGAGATGTCCACATCTTAACTGAAGAAAAACTTTTAGGAGTGAACTGGGAGGGTGTGGTGGGGTGTTTGATTATTTTAACAGATTTTAAGTGGTTTTAATTGAACCATCATAGAAACATAGAGTTGGAAGAGACCACAAGGGTCATCCAGTCCAATCCCCTGCCATGCAGAAAAATGCAATCAAAGCGCTCCAGACAGATGGCCGTCCAATCTCTCCTTTAAAACCTCCAGAGAAGGAGGCCCCACTATGCTCTGAATCAGACTTATATGTTTAATTCTGTTTTAATATGTATGTGCTGGCGATTTTAAATTGCATTGTTGTTGTTTTAATGTGAGCTGCTTTGAATCTTGGTGAAGAGACGAAGGCAGGATATAAATAACAACAACATTTTTAGCATTTTTGGAAAGTTACTTGCAGAATTGGTTAAGATGGAAATGTTCAAGATGGCATTGGTGTGATCTGGTGTCTTAGATAAAGAACAAAATGGTACCTGTTCTCATTCTGGGGACCAAAGCCAACTGAATCAACCTTTGAAACATTATTCAACTGTGGAATGGAACAATATCCTCTGTCACATCTGAAGGCAGATTAGATTGGGAAATGTGGTCAAACTGCTTAGCACCTTGCTGCTCTCCCCCAGCACCTTCCACCTGGGTTGTTTTTTTTCCAGTCTTCCTCTTTGTACATCCAGTTTTAAAGACTTGTGTTGCCACATTCAAATTTCCAAAAGCCAGAGGTGAGTTTACTGGGGGGTTTTTCCAATTCAAAAATGCACCTTTTCCCATATAAAATCTCTAAAAATTGAGTATGTTTCAGAATTATGGGTGCTTTTACAGACAAACTTATTTTTTGTTGGTGGTACTGAAATTAGTGTGCATTTTACAATCAATAGTGCCTTAGAATCGAAGAAATGCTGTATTTCAGAGTCCCACTCACCGATGTAGGAAAATATGATCATGAGGACTCTAGTCCCTTGGATTAAGTCCAAAGAAATTTAGTATAGATTTACTTCTGCATAAAATATTTTGCAAGTATACATAGGGTTGGGTTATGAGGTTGCAATCTTCTGCATACTTGGGCATCTTCCATTTACATTAATTGGATTTCCTTCCAAGGGATTACTGATGGAATGACCCACTAAGTCTGCATGAAGTGAGGATGCTTCCAGATCACCTTTAATGCGTTTTCTTTCCAAGGCATTACTGATGGAATGACACTCTAAGTATGAATGAAACGAGGATGCTTCCAGACCACCTTTGCTGGTTTACAAATATTGTACCTGTCTTCACCCCAAGATGACTTTTCTGCAATCAATGCATGGTGTCGATCCATGTGGATCCCAACCTTGTAAATAGCTCAACACTTTTCTCCCATTAAAGTGCCTGAAGAAAACTGTTCTTTCATCTGGTATTTGATACGCAAATGTACTTCCAAGTTCTCTGCTGGATGGGGATTTTTCAAGTTCAGCCCTAATTTATTTATCTTAAAGCAGGCAGCGTACCATAATTTTACAATAAAGGCCTCCCAATCAAAGCTTACCTTATCCAGAGGTAATTAATACAAAGATTGTTGAATTAAAGATGTGAGTCTTGACACTTTGGCAGGGGGTAAGGGACATGGTCTCAAAGGCCCAAATTATGCCTGAAACAGACCAATTAACACCATGTATCTTCTTTTATGTTAACTTCAATTAAGGTTTCTTAAAATTTTTGAAGTTATTTTCTTCTTTACAGTCTGAGAATGTCAGAAATGTACATCAAAGAAAAACGCTTCATTGCGAACACCATAGGTAACGCTCATTTGCACACAAATCTGCATATTGCAAAGGAGCTCAGAGCCCATTTTGCATGTATTATTGCAGAATTGTGAGTTGATGAATTAAAAGACTTAAAGATAACAGCTAGGCAAAGGATAGAGTGCACCTACTTCTGTTTACAGGCTGAACTTCAGTAAAGGAAGGCAGAATCAGAAATCCTACATAGACATAAAGCAAAGAGAAGAAAAAGCAAGAGAGAGCACATTTTGGAGACCTTTCTACTTTGAACTCCCTTTTGCAAATTTACGGAGCTTGTTTAAAGGAAATACTAGAGAGACATAAACTGGATTAATAACCACCTTCTCTCTAGAGGAAACCTAGATATGGCAGTCCTGTGAGGGATTCTTGAAACTACAATTCCCACGTTTCTTAGGGGGAAACTATGACAAGCAGCATCCATAATAATTAGTAGCATTGACGTGCCCTCTGAAATCTCCAGTCAGTGGGCTAAAATAATCATCCCTAGTTCAAGGACAGCATTGTCTTATTCAAATCCCCTATCCTGCACTACCAATGAATTCGGTCACATGTTAACAATGAAGGCCAACTACAGTTTTGTCACATAATGTCATTCAATAAAGGAGAACTAGACTTTGCAAGTTTATGCTAACTTTTAGCCTTCCATTGCTACCCATTCCTATTAGCCAGCTTTCAAAAATTACTAATAACGCAATTCAGACACCTTGCCAAAACGGGAAAAAGCTAAATCAGCTGAAATTGCAAGAGCTCAACTTCCATCTGTTGGAGCTCATTTTTGAGATGTCAGTCTTTTCCTGGAAGACCAACTGTGATAAATCTGATCTTTGATCAGCAGTTCTTAAAACGCTGGACCGTGGCCAGACCTCATCTCTCAGCCCAGGCTCCATTCTGTACAGCCATGAAACTTCTGAAGAACTGTGAAAACTGATGGAAGGATATTGAGTCCAGACATATTACAGCCTAAACTTTACTATCTTTCTAGCTGAGCTCAGCAAGAGGCTAAATGTTCCCCACTGAGTTCACCCCTCTGGGGGGAAAAAGACATCATTCAAGAATCATTCTTTCCACACATATTAGGATGCTCCAAAAATGTTTCAGAAAGATGACTTCTTGAATCAAAACAAAGAGTGTATGTCAAATGCCTTTGTTCTAGGCACTAATACTAACAGGATATATGAAATATGAATTTTTATGGGGTTCACAAGAAGACCATTTTACATCACTGATCAAACTGTAGCATGAACATGTTAAAGATCCTAAAGCAACTTGTTGGATCACAAGTGCTATTATCCCAGCTACCTGGTAGTGGAAAGCTGGACTCAAAATTATTACAATGATATGTTTCACTGAGCTAAAAAAAATCTCCGGCTATGAGTATCAACATTTTCTGACATTCGGAAATGTCACCAAATCAATCTCCCCGAAAAAAATTGAACAGGAAATCAGAAGCCTGTATCAAAAGTCCTGGAGTACTTTGGAGGACAGAAACTGAGGCAATCTAAACCAGTGACTTAGTAGTTTATTTATTTATTTATTTATTACCCACCTTTCCCCCAAGGGTGGGATTCAAAGTGGCAAAAATTACATAGCATAAAAATTAAACAAAAAAATTCATATAATAGATTACATACTACCATATAAAACAAATTAATAAATTAATATATTATACCATTTAAAAAATCCCTGACCCTCAGGCCACTGAGGTTATCAATTAAAACCATTATACTAGAATCCTAAAAACTTTAGGCCATGTAAAAGCATTGCCAGGTCCAAAATAGCATTCAAAAATGTCCATTAGCTGTAACTGTCTGGTCATTGCTTATTATAGTTTGAAGTCCATGTGCTTAGCATGACAGTTCCCATAGCCCCAAGGATATTCCTAATGCCCCAAGGAAAACTCCAGCATGCAGGCACTTGATCAATATCCAATACACAAACACTATATGTCACTCTAGCAACTGCTAATACACAACACTAAACCATACACTCCCGGGCTGGAAGCAGCCTGCGGGACACATTACAAACTGGTTCCCCATGAGCTTCCAGCCCGGGAGGATACTTGCATGAGCGATATGTATGAAGACGCGCAATTGCGCAACCTCTCGTTCTGACCTTGAGTCTTGATTTGATGACTACAACTCTGGGGAGGAGCGGCTAGAAGTGACCAGCGCCCTGAGGAAGCGTGGGATACGCGAAACGGCCATCTTGGCGTCGTCAGCTTACCTCTTGCCGTAGGCGCCTGCCCATCCAGCAGCTTGCCAGCTCTTCCAACCCCCAAGGCTCCCCGCACGACTCGGTCTTAATCCGTGAGTGAATTACCTCCGGATCACCCATAGGGGTACACAAACTCTATGCTTGCGTCATTATAGCCCAGTGATTGTTTGTAAGGGCATTGTAGTAATACTGTGTTAAGTGATATATGTAACACATTGCACCAGAAGTGATATTGTGATGATGTATAGCACTATGATTATTGAAAATACATTTTGATATTTTTTGCTACAATACGATTTGTCATTACTGCAGCATACAGTTCTGCCCCTCTAATAGTGTATGGTTTAGCGTTGTGTATTAGCACTTGATCAATATCCACCATCAAATTTTAGAATTCAAATACATAGCTATGTTAGTACTGAACATTAGTATGGAAAGAGATCTTGTAAAATATTTGAGACTGAGGAATAGAAGTTGGTAGCATAAGCTTTTGTATACTTTAATCTACTTCCACAGATACATGGAATGATGTCTTTAGGAACAGATCTTTATGAGCTGACTGTATGTGTGAATAGACACTCCAGTTAGTCAACCCATTTCTAGCCATTTTCATCAACCAGGAGCAAGAATTTTCTAAACTTAATGGGTCTTAATTGCTCATTCAATACCAAGCCCCTTCAAAATACTGTTCATTGCAACAAGAATAACTCATAAAATATATCATTGCTGCGACATCTATCCCTGCTCCAATTATTGCATCTTGGAACTAGATTCAGAGGAGACAGGGAAACTTGAAGAGTAATGCAGATATCATTATCTTTGTTTGTTTTTTTATTAAAAAATACTGCCACACTATGAGACTGTGCTTCATTATAACATTGATCTCAACATTACCTTGCATTTCAAAAGGATATGGTCTAGAAACTCATAATCTCTAAACTCTGAAGAAGCTTTTTAAAAAGTGCCCAGTGATGCTGTAAAGTGGTACCTAAACCCATTCTTGTTCATTTAATTGATATGGCATTGTTACTTTTCTAGGCTTATCTAAATGGGGAAAGGACAAGAAAACAATACAAAATCTTTCAAATATCTTGGTTTAATCTTATCATTCTTGGATAAAGCTTCAAAAACCTCTCATAGAAACCTCATGCATGGTTGTTCAATCATCTAGTTGAATAACCTCAATCTGGAATGGTAGTTTGCAGCTGCAGAAAGCTGCACTCCCACAACAATTTCCTGAAAAATGCTTCCCAAAACCTTATAGACACGTGCAAACATTTTCATCATGTTTTAGCCTCTACCTTGGGCCAGCGCGTGCAATAAATGGTGACCGTATAGCCATCCCAGGGGTGAGAGAGGCCCGGCTGACAAAGACCCGACGGAGAGCCTTCTCTGTGGTGGCCCCTGTGATCTGGAATACACTTCCGCCTGCTCTCAGGGCCACATCGGCCCCAGCCAGATTCCTGTCCGACTTGAAAACTTGGCTCTTCCGCCAGGCGTTTGGGGATTGACTAGATAACCTGGAGGCTGGGCCCTCTATGGTTCTCTGTACCTGTGTTTTTAATTGATGTACCTGTGTTTTGTTTTTTTTTCTTAAATGATGTAAGTCGCCCGGAGCACCAATGGTGGAGGGCGACTCACAAGAAATAAAGTTATTATTATTATTATTTCTAAATAATGCAGATAATAATATCATCTGGAAAGAAATGCCTTTTAAAAATTAAAGGAATATCTAAATTCACATCCAGTTTATCTCCTGGTTTGTTGTTCATTTGTTTGTTTTTTAAGGCTTCTGCTGGAGTTAAAATGGTCCAGGATTCAAAAAAAGTGGTGGAAATGCTTCCCATAATGGCTATAAGCATTTGGGGGCACAAAAATGGGTGACCTTTGCTAGGTTTAAATTTTCTGCCAGAAACATTGGATTCCTCTAACACTGTCTACAGTAACACAGCCACAACTACTTCTTGTGATAGCCAGGGAACATCTCCTATTTCTCTTTAGCACAGTGGTTCCCAACCTGTGGTCAATGGCCCACCAGTGGTCCACAAGAATTGAAATATGGTCCGCGGTCTCACTGTTTCTACACAGTTGCAACGAGAGTGATTGATCTCACAAAAACTTATTATTAAATACGGTTTTCTGTGGGTGAGCAGATAGCAACTCCTGAATGGAATATGCTCTGTATCAGAAACTAAAGCTGATGTGGTCTATCCAATGCAATTTTCTGAATCAGCACCCCAAATAACCAAACCAAATAGAAAGTTGACTAAAAACCAATTTGTAACCCTTTTGCTACTAATGTTGGAGAGTGGTCCCTAATCAAAGTGGTCCCTGGCAAAGTGATTCCTGGTCAATGTGGTCCCTGGTCAAAAAAAGGTTGGGAAACACTGCTTTAACAGATGACTCAGGGGTTCTAGTATTATGAGAGAACAAGATTTATCCACATCCACTGTCTGTCTCATGTAGTTTTATACCCTTCTTTTCTATCTCCCCCTGTTCTAAGCTAAACAGCTACAGATCTTTTAACCTTCAGTCTAGTTGTTCTTTTCAACAACCAACCAAACAGCCAAACAATCAAACTGTTATTATATCCTGTGTAGTGGAATCTGGAAGATTTTGATAGATCTACTCACTTTTCCAAATTATTGAATATCCAAAATGTTTAAGGAAGCAGAACACTGTGGATATATGGTTAGTTATACATTGTCAAAGAAATGTCTCAGACATGCACACCAAATATAGATTCAGACTCAAAATAATTGAGGGTCAGATAAATAGGAATACACTATGTTCCTGCTGCTTTTGAGTATTTTCCCACATTCTCAAAGAGGGTGCTTTATATTGCTTAATAGGATTTAACAAACAGGTATTTTCCCCCTTGGAGTTCTGTTTCTGACCTGTGGCATAGTTGCAGAAGCAGACCTACAGTGTAATGTTTGTCAAACCAAATCTTTTCTTGTATATAATAATTTCATCAGATGGGGATTGTGGGCCTGTCAACAGCAGCAACACTGTGAATAGTTTGTGTGTGTGTGTATACATGCACTCACCTCTGAGAGCTGGAAGTTTCATTCTTGATGCACCGAGAAAATGGGACATGACACACAGCACTATGGGACATTCAATCATTTCTGACCCACTTGCACACTTGGCTTGTCAAGGCCAGGTGGATGTGGGATCACTCAGCTTTTAACATTATTGCACACAGTCAGCATGGGAGCCAGAGATTGTATGTCTTCACTTTAAGATATGGGATTGCAGCTGTGAAAAAAGAAGTAAAGATGGAAGTAGCCCAAACAGATTAAATAGTTTAATGAATTTGTAAGTACATAAGAAGAGCCTTGTCAGAATAGTTTAAATGTCCATTTAGATTGGCACCCTCTTTCCAGTAGTGGCTAACCAAATGCTTCAGGGAACCAACACACATGCATACACACAAAGAAAAAGGTGTGAACAATGTCACAATCCCACCAAATAATTTGTCCATTAGTTCATCTTCTCAGAGTACAGAGGGGTGCATTTAGTATCAATGGGTAACTATAACAATAGCCATTAGGAAGATTACTTTTTAAACTACAACTCCTAGAACCTCCTGCACCAAATAGCCATTGGAAGATTTTGAGAGCTGTAGTTCAAGAGGAATGTTTTTCCAAGCTCTGCCATCAATCAAACTTCTTACATGAACTTGTCATCCATGAATTAATCCCCCTTTAAAGTAAATTAAAACCATGGATGGATGCTGGCAATTTATTGCTCAAATTAGTTATGTAATAAGTGACATTTTTCTTTGGCATCATCAATAACCATGAATTCAATTATTATGAAAGGGGTGAGATAAAAATCTATATCTTGTTCCTCCCCAGGTACAAATTTATAATCATTTTATTCATCTTTTCAAATTAAAAGATGGAAATATGTTATCTTTTCCATTCATTGGTGATGCTGCGCCTATGAAATTAATTTTGTTGACACTTTCTTTGGTGATGCTATTCCTGCCTTGACAATGATATCATAAGAATTTTTTGACAATATTTATTCAGATGAGTTTTCCCACAACCTTCCTCTAAGGCTGGCAGAATGTGTCCATACCTAAATTGAAATTTGAACCCTCATATCCTGGAGTTCTAGATTGACACTCAAAAGACTACACCAAATGGTATTTTTCTTTATCCAATCACATTCCAATCTGGATTACATTCAGCATTACCAAAAAACCTTCACCATAGATTTCTAGAAAGATGTTATAAGATTATTCATTTTAATTACTTCTTTCCCTATGGTGTGGTATGTGCCCTTTTTTAAAGAACAGTTTTAGCATCATGCCTACAAGAACCCTAAGTGAAAATTTTTCCAATCATTAGTTTTACAAAGGTTAACCAGAGAATTGTCCAAACAGGAGACAGATTTCCACCATATTTTTTAATTTATTAGACCAAACCAGTCAAAAGAAAATATGGAAACGCTACCCTTGTATTATTTATTGTGGTCCACAAATTAGTTTCCTCCCTGCTTAACCCTCCTGAAGTTAGTCCAAATAATGTCTATCTATAATTCTTGGATTTTAGCCAACTGCTCCTTCCCCAAAGTTGGAATTGCTATACAGTTGACTGCTAGCATTAAGAAACATTAATTAGGAACCACCACAGTTGACTTTGGCAACTATATAGATAGAAAAACACAAGTGGCAACTTCAGGTCTTTGGTGTTTAAGAGTTTTTAAAGTTCTGAGTGCAATCCCTGGTCTCGTATTGTTTTATGCCATCCCTCCCAAACTCCCTGTATAAATAGGCCTAAACAATCCATTTCAGCCCTGATTAGTACTTAGATAGGAAACCACCAATGATGCTATAAGGTGCTATATGCTATATTTCAAGGCCCTTCCACACTGCTCTTTATCCCAGGATCTGATCCCAGATTATCTGCTTTAAACTGGAATATATGAGTTCCCACTGCCAGATAACCTGGGATAAACAGATAATCTGGGATCAGATCCTGGAATATGGAGGCAGTGTGGAAGGGCCCTCAGAAAAAGGAACAGGCAAAACCATTTATGAGTAGCCCTTTCTTAATTCAACTCTATACAATTCATAGGTTCAACATAAGTTTATTTATTTATTTATTTATTTATTAGTCAATTTTATATTCCGCTCCTCCCTGCAGGCTCGGGGCGGATCACAACAAGAATAAAATGTACAATACAAATGCACAACAAAGTTCCATAAAACAGTAAAAACATAATCAATAGCCAACTAATTACAGTTGACAGGGGACTTGAAGTTCCCTACATCCATACATACATACATACACACTACCTGTGTAATTGCAGGTAAGGAAATGAAAATATTTTCAAAGCTACGCACTTGGTGGCCACATAACGTTTTCTAAGTTTTTGTTTGTTTGTTCATTTTTGTGAACTAGGCCTGTAACTTTTGACTGCAGTGGGTCCAGGATCCACTTTTCTTCAAAGTCTTCACAAGCAATCAAAAATTAAAAGACTAAGAAACTGGAGAACACAACCTGTTGTCATTGTCTGTATTCAAGTTTTACCATCCATGGACTAGCATCGTAAAAAAGGGCAAATCACTACCATCAATCCAAAACGAGTTCCAAAGGCTTGTTTTGTATGCCAGTTATGGCTTTTTCCACTCAAATTATGTATAATCCCGATCAGCTCAGCAACTCATTAAATAGACCGACGGACGTCACTTACAGCCTTATTGTAAGATAATATCTTCAAACGTATTTCAGTAGGAATTTCCTCCTTGCTTTTTAAATTGTTCATGCAATGATCAGCTTGTGATAGCCAACATACTCTTGAAAATGCATTTTTCAGTGAAAATATAACATAACAATACAAAATTGTACTGACTCGTATGTGACGTCACTGCAAGAGGGTATATTTAATGAGAATATTAGTGCAGAATTACTCAAAGATGGGTGCCAAATAGATATATTAGTCAAGAATCATGTCGTGCTTCAGGCTAGTATAATTTCCTCAAAGGGAAAAAGTTAATATGGAAGAGAAGGATGGCTGTTTAACTTCTGCAAAAGGCTTGGGAATACCTCTTGGCTTATTAAATTCCATTTTGCAGGTTGCTGACGTTCTTCTGACCTTTTGCCTGACATGCAAGTCTCTTTGTGTATGTCACACATGCAGTGCAGTACAATTGCTATCCAGGCATCTACCTTTGCAGACTTTATGACTATAATCATGCATGTAATATATTGTTGATATTTCAGCCCACTTGTGAAATTCCTATAGCAGAAATCCTAAGAGTTCGGTTTTAAAAGCAAACCAAAAATCTATGATGAATACATAAGCAGACACTAGATTATAGAGTGCTTGGAGAAGAAAAACAACATACTAAAAAAAATACTTACAGTAGAGTCTTACTTATCCAACATAAACGGGACGACAGAATGTTGGATAAACAAGAATGTTGGACAATAAGGAGGGATTAAGGAAAAGCCTATTAAACATCAAATTACATTATGATTTTACAAATTATGCACCAAAACATCATATTTTTGAACAAATCGACAGAAAAAGCAGCTCAATACAGGGTAATGTTATGTAGTAATAATTACTGTATTTATGAATTTTGCACCAAAACATTGAAATGTATTGAAGCAGCTGTGGATCTAGGTGGGAGGCAGACTGCGTTGGGTGATACAGAACGTTAGATGAGTGAAGATTGGGTAAGAGAGACTCTACTGTGCTTGACAATTCCTCAATACAGTCCAAAAGATCAAGATATATAAATTTAAAATATAATTGCCATAGTCCACCAATGAGGTTAATAAAAATACAAAATTTATTTAATAAATTATTCTTTAAAATAAACAGAAGAATATTATTGTGAATTTTTTTCCAATCTGTTCAATCTTTTTTGTTGGTTATATGTATTTCATTTAGTTTCAAGATACCACATCAAATTCTGCATACCAGTAACTCCAAAGACCTTTGAACTATCTCATTATGGGAATGATTGCCACGCTTTTATTTTGCTTTGTAATCTGTACAAAATATGGATTTATTTATTTATTTCCACCATTTCTACCCCGAATCTTCTCACCCCCGAGGGGGGACTCAGAGTGGCCTCACATTGGCAACAATTCAATGCCCAAAACACAGTAAACATATCATAGAAACCACAACAGTCAAAAATTTAAAATACATTAAATACAGCTAATATTAAAATACATTAAAATACAATTAGCATTATATATAATGCTTAGATCAGAAAGAAGGATTTAGCATTATGATACCAGAATTATCTTTGAAGTTTTGTTCAGCAAACTAACTGAATAGACAACCAATAGACAACACTTCCACTGTCACTTTTTCTTTAGTAATTACACTATGTACAGGCCCGGATTACCCATAAGGCCACCCGAGGCCATGGCCTTGGGCGGCACAATTAGGGGGTGGCAGATGAGGACCCCTGAATTTTATTTTTTTAAAGACCGATTTTTTGGGCGAGCGAGGAGCAAGAGGCGGAGCGAAGGGGCGCCGCGTCACAGCCAGGCCTCTGACACGCCCCCCTTCGTGCCGCCTATTGCTCCTTCTCGGTCCCTCCTACTTCCTTCCTTCACTCAAAGGAAGGAGGGGGATCGAGGAAGAGAAGAGGCGGCGCGAAGGGGCGACGCGTCACAGCCAGGCCTCTGACGCGTCGCCCCTTCACGCCGCCTCTTGCTCCTTTTCGGTTCCCCCTCCTTCCTCCTTCGTGCCGCCTCTGACGCGACGCCCCTTCGCTCCACCTCTTGGCTGCTCCTCCTCACTCACCCCTCCTTCCTTCCTTCACTCAAGGAAGGAAGGAGGACGGGGCTTCTCCACCCCTGGGGGCGGTGCTTCTTTTGGCCTAGGGCGCCAAAAAGAGCTAATCCGGGCCTGACTATGTAACACAACTTTTGTTCCTGGGTTAATAAAGGTCATTTCCTAATTGCTTCTATCATTAAAAAAAACACGAAAAGAGTTTATTAAACTGCAAAAACTCTTTGTGGGGCACTCTGCAGCACATTTTGCTATGGTTTTTCAATGAATATCTCATAGAGTCTCAGCCAAATCAACATAGTTTGTGGCAGCCACAAAAACGAAGTTTCTGGAGTATTATAACTATTTTCAAAGTAAATACAGCTCAATTAACAGAAAATAACATTTTCAAACCAGGAACAGAAAATGTTTCTAATTTTGGTACATAGTGTTATTGGTTTAGATTATTTTTAAGGGCTAGCATTCAGTACTGGAGTTACAGATTTGCAACCTAGATTTAAGGATCCATAACTAGTCTGTATTCTGTAAGAATACATAATCTTACTATAAGACTATATGAAACACAGCACATCTCATCTTAAGAGCCAGCAGCCGAATCATGAGAAATAAAGGAGGTCTGTTCAGCTTCTAACTGGGGTGCAAGGAGGAGGATGTTTCCAACTTTTCCAGCGAATGAAGCTGGAACAATCAGAAGCAAGACTCCCATGACAAGTCCTTGTTACAACCTCACACACTGGTGGGATATGAGGGACATCCTCCTCCTTGAGCATTGACAGATCAGAAGCGAAATAGACTACCTTTGCCCAATGTGGTTGCTGGCTCTTAAGGTGGGTCTCAGGGGAGGTCAGGCCATGAAATGTTGCTTAGTTAGGTATACATAATTAAGTCTCTGTTCATTTTTCACTTATAATGCAGAAATATGTTTTTAAACACTTACTTTTAAAACACTTACTTTTAAGAAAGACCTAAAAACTTGGCTATTCTGATGTGCCTTTGGCGAGTGAACATATATTCCATATTGCGTCTGTCCCAACTACAGTTCTGTCCTCATGATGCACTTTCCCCCCGCCCTTAATTAAGGTCTATAGCATAAGCAGTTGTTATTGTCAGTTGTTATTGTCATGGGCCTTTGAGTCATTTCCTGTTTATGGCGATGCTCTTTAGTAACTTTAAATGCATTTTAATGCATTTAAAGTTACTGTCATCAGTTATCTTTATTCTGCTCACATTCTTGCAAGACAGTCTTGGTTAGCACAGTGGGTTAAACTGCCAGCTACAGAAAATCTTGCTGGCCGGAAGGTTGGCAGTTCAAGCTGCGAGTGGGTTGAGCTCCCAACATCAGCCCTGGGTTCCTGCTTACCTAGCAGTTCAAAAACAGCAATATGAGTAAATAAATAGGTACCACTTTGGCAGGGAGCTAAAAGGCGCCCCTGAAGATATGCCAGAAATTTGATCAAGAAGATGTCCTTGGACAACGAGCTCCTTAGCAAGGAAAAAATGGAACAAAAGCAATTCTCCATGGCTGAGTCAAGCACAGTCTCCAGGTGCCAGACATGAAAAAGAGGGAAGCATTGCCTCTGTCTATGTATTGTCTGTCTTCGTTACTTGTATAACGGCATTTAATGTTTGCCATATATGCATTCTGTAATCTGCTCTGAGTCCCCTCGGAGAAATGGAGCAGAACATAAATAAAGTATATTATTGTTATTATTATTTTCCATTTACAAATTTCATTGATAGCCTCTGGAATAATTGAATACAAAGAGAAATTCCAGGGTTTACCATATCTATTAAAATGTAATTTTTACATCATTTAAGCCATTTCATTACTTTGAGATGATGATGTGATCATCCAGATGTAGATTTTCCTTGTCTGTTTGTTTTGATACAACCACTATGCCTCATTTCCTGGGAGGGGAGAATGTATTAGGTCTTGAACACCTTTTATTTCTATTTTCCCACATTTTCCCATTGATTCCTTAATCTTTTGGGGGGGTTACCACTGAAAACCTATTGAGGAAACAAAGTATTGATGAATATATGCACCCCATGTCTGCAATTCACAAACACTAGGAAAGGTGCTAGATCATGCCTGTCTCAGTTTTACAGTTTTTGTTCTTACTTTGGGAAATCCATAATACAGAATAGCAGTACAAAATTTGCTAATTGTAAGGAAATTTCCAACTAGACTATCCTAAGGCTGTTTTGCTCGTGCACTCTCTCTCTCTCTCTCTCTCTCTCTCTCTCTCTCTCTCTCTCGCTCTCTCTCTCTCTCTCTCTCTCATGCACACAGATTCAAAATCTATGCACATCACTTTTTTTCTTCCTAACGCAAGGTTATTTTCCTCCCAGTTATGCTGAAAAATTGCCCAATTGGACTTCAGCCTCATGACAGGTTTAGTTTATTTTTAATCTTTGGTCCTATAGGAAGAACAATGCGAGATGAAACAAACTGTAACAAAGTGAAAATTGCAATCTTCAGAATATTGGTTCCACATAGCTCTCTCAAACAGGTGACTAATCAAAGGAAAATTTCTACAACCTGCAGCATTTGGAAAATTGTTTTGTGGCATGATGCCTTACATAGTGCATGCGCATATATAAACCTAGGTACTTTCAGCAAACATTAGAGGCCTGGACTGGTCCTGTGGTCTATTCTATGCTTCTACTATTCTATTATTCCATCCCTTTACCTTAAAAAGGGTGTAAACCAAGATTACAGTTTTTAAGAATTTAATCTCTCAGTACATCCGAAGGATTTCATTACTTCACTGTCTACTGTACAGATGGCATTGCAGAAGTGTTGTATGTCCACCATATTCATGCAACTTTTATGCAATTTTTGTTAATTATGAATAAAGGGATACATGCAAATGAGCTTCAATCCAGCCTTTGGTAGGTTAGCATGAAGCTGAATTTGGCTCTAGATATAGAATCCTCCAGAAATAGGTGATATTATGATTGTTATTATTATCGTTATTTAGTGATATTATTATTGTTAGCATGTTACAGTTTGCTTTGATTAATTAATCATCATGATATCAATTTATGAACCACATAATTAGCAATGTTAAATAAATATCACAGACTCACCATTATGAAAATATTTGAAAACTCTTATGAAATACTCTTGTGAAAATATTTATTTAGGATAATATTTTATGAAATCAAGTCAGAGACTAATCATTTGTTTTGGATGCATTGTCTGTATTTTTCCCCATGTATATAGGTCATTTAAAGCTATACCACTAGCAGAAAATATAATTTAACAAGGGAAATGTCCAATTAAAATCTAGTCTAAAGGTACTTTTCTTGAATCTGAAGGTAATAAAATAATTAAACCATGTAATCCCACTAATTCTTTAGATTCTAAAACTGGCTTTGTGTGTATTGGTAGATTATACCTGCCATCTAGTGGCTACTGCTTGGTGTTGTTTGGGTTTTCTTTCCAAACTAAAATGCTTTGGGGCATATAAAACGAGGGTCGGCTAAACTGTTGTTGTGTGCCTTCAAGTCATTTCAAATTTTCTTGGCAAGATTTGTTCAGAAGTGGTTTGCTTCTGCCCAAACTACCCACACAAAAATTGCCATATAGCCAAGAGCACAAAGCATCCATCCATCTGCGATCTTCCGACTAAACTGGTTACTTTCATTTACTACCTCCTCTGTTCAGACTACACCTTTTTGTTTCTTCCATGCTCACCTCCATTCTTAATTCAATGCTTTTCTCTCTATGACAATCTGCAATGCCTAGCATGGAACCAGTAACTTGCAAGAAAATATGGTGTGAAATGTCTCAATTGTATTTCTACGGTAGTTCTTTTATATAAAAGTCTCATTGCCTTTGGTATTTTCATGTTATTAATTTTGTTATTGTGATATTAACATGGCTACTCATTAACACAAATTCCCGTGGTTATTTTAATCAAGATAGGAATTATGTGGCATTTGTAAATCTAGCAAAGCTCTCCAGGCTCAGTTTAGAAATCCTAATTTTCAACCTCACCCCACTGTCCTTCCCTTGGCCAAATGAAAATCACCTTTCCTCCAAATCACGGGGAGAAAAAATGCATTGCATCTTGCATGTTTTCCCCCATATAGAAAGGAAAGGTTGAAGAAATGGCACTTCGGGTGAACGCATAACACCTTCTTTTCCAGCACAACTTCCTTGATTCTTAGGTAGTAGCTCTTAACACTATGAATTCCTTTTAGGAATCCAACAGTGTAGCAACAAGTGAAATAAAGGAATGAAAGCAAGAAAGATGAGAAGGATCTACTGTATGTTCACACCGGAAGAGATCCTATTTCAGTTAAGGCATCTGTTATGAACAAGATGTACTCAGAAGTAAATATTACTCAGTGTACTTTACTCATAAATAGCTCTGTATAAGGCTTCAGCCTGTGAACTAAGATGTGAGACTTTATTAATTGATACTTTAAGTTTTATGGTTAGCCAGTGCTAGCTCCTTTTCATATAAATGAGAAAGGGTAGAACCAAAACTGCTGAATAAGAAATATAATCCAAAGAAATTGAGCTTTCTTACCCTCTAGCTATAATATGCATATATTTTAGTTTTTTATTTGTGATATTTCTACCAAATCTTTCTCAAACCTGAAGGTGACTCAAGGCGGCTTTACAACATAGGCAGTCATACATGGTGGATGGCTGGTGTTTTCCATGTTGGTGGAATGGTGAAAATATCCTGGGTTTCAATGCAAACTTTAGAGGAACTATCCATAGTTCTGACCCAATACTGGGGAAATGTTTACAGTACTTTGCATATCTCCTTTAAATTGTGGATTGAAACTTGGAAAAGAATAATCAGCCCACAAGCATAGAAGTCACTACCTGCCACTGTTCATCCTGGAGACATCACCTTGGGTTTTCTTTGTAGAGCATGGCCGTAAGAACTGTTATGGTTAACTTCTGTGCTTCAGCATATAGCACCGATTATTTTATTTAAGTCTGAGCAAATAGAACGGATCTACACATTCAGGAAGAACATATTTGACAGTCTTGCAGGATGGAGCCAGTGGCTCATATTATAGATGTCATGTATTCACACATGAGTCAAAACTTTGGGAAAATAACATGTTAGAATGAAGGACTTTAGTTGTGTATGTGATGTACACAAATATATGTTATGTGCAGGAAAATCAAGGCTCAGTGCTTCCTTCTACATTCGAAACGCATAGCACATGTTTCTTATAAACATGCATATGGACATGGTGCTTCAATGCCATGATTTATTGCTTTTTCCATATATTTATATCCTGGGTTGTTGTAGGTTTTTCGGGCTGTATGGCCATATTCTAGAGAGGCATTCTCTCCTGATGTTTTGCCTTCATCTATGATCGGCATCCTCAGAGGTTGTGTCTTCCCAAACCAGTCTACCACTCTAACCACTACACTGATTTTGTCATATGTTGCTCTGTTTTACTAAGGAGCACATATCTTTCAAATTATTGACTGGCGAATGATCATTGTATGTGAATTCTGACTTAGTACAATCTCAGAAAGTTTATACCATGTGATTTTTCTGAACATACAACTTTCCTGATCTAGAAAAAAGAAAATATACATTTTTGGTTTAGTGCTCCCAGAATGTCTATATAGGCTGAGGAATATGGGAGTAATGGCCCCAAAGGTATTTCTTCCCAAACTGTGTTCCTCACTGTCAACATCCTAACAAACAAGGGTTTCAACCTAGCTCCCAGTGTATTGGCATCCAGCATTCTACACTGCACATTTGTACTGTAAACGTCTATTCAACGGACCCTTTGAATTATTTTTATTTTGATGTAGCAAGTTATCTCATTCTTTCCCCAGCTCATGAGGAGGGAAAGTGCTCCCTAATTTATTTATATTCTTATTTTGGTAATATGAGCAATGAAACGATCTCCCTGAAGGATTTCTCAGTAGTATAAACATGTCTTATTACAACGATTGCATTTGTAGCAACATTAAAGAAACTTCAAAACTAGAGAGGATTTGCATACTCTTTGCTAAAATTAAATTGCATTACTTTAATCATAGAAGAAATAAGAGGAACAATGTTGGGAGTGAATGAACAATGAGAACTATGAAAAGTAGATCTGAAACCAACCAAAATGAGCAACTCGTTCACCAATCTGGAACCTGTTTAAAAGTTGCTGTTAGAGTATGTATACTGTACCTCTAACTATGAAATTCTAAAACAGAATAATGATAACTAAAGATTAATATACCAGAGCAGTATGGTGGTTCTTCCAGGTGTTTCAAATTTCAGCCACCAGATGTGTCAACCATATAACAAAAGGTTGAGAACCATGAGCATTTCCATTGGAGCTCTCAAATTTAAAGCAGTAAAACCAGTGAGAGCAAAGAAACAGAGAAAGGATGGGTTGTTGGGTTAATACACACATTTTGTTTTTTCCAAGAGAAGGTTGGACATGGTGGTGATATAGGTCTTTCTTATGAGGTATATTCTCTCAGAAACAGCAACATATTTGTATGAATTTTTGTGTGTGTCAGGAGCGACTTGAGAAACTGCAAGTTGCTTCTGGTGTGAGATAATTGGCTGTCTGAAAGGATGTTGCCCAGTGAATGCCCAGATGTTTTACCATCCTGTGGGAGGCTTCTCTCATATCCCCATATGAGAAGCTGGAGCTGACATCTGGGAGCTCACCTCGCTCCCCAGATTTGAACTGCCAGCCTTTCGGTCAGCAGTCCTGCCAGCACCAGGGTTTAACCCATTGCACCACTGGAGGCTCCACTTTTATGAACAAAACAATGTTTTAACAGTATCTCATTACAACCAATTAGAGTAACCAGAAAATTCCTAAATAATAATAATAATTAATAAACTTTATTTGTATACCACCCTATCTACCTGAAGGGATTCAGGTCAGTTACCAACATATAAGGCAAACATTCAATTGCCCAAAAGAAAAAACATACAGACAAATTACACCAAGACATGCATATTAGACAACATAAACCAACCTAATTTAACAAAATAACAAAAAAATATCATAAAATACAAAAATCCTACTAAAACACACTAGAAAAAATTTAAAAAACAAATCCAACATCCAAAACATTGTTATTATATCATGATTGCCAGAGTGCTAGATTGAGATTTGGGAACTCTGGGTTCAAGTCTCCATTAGATCGTGAAGCACACTAAGGGAGCATCTGAAATTAATTCAGTCTGATATCACTTTAACTGCCATAGCTTAATGCTACCGAATTATGAGTTGCAGTTTTTTACAAGTTTTTAGCCTTCTCTGCCAGAGAGTGCTGGTGCCTCACCAAATTACATATCCCAAGATTTCAAACAATTGAGCCATGACCGTTAAAGACTTGTCAATCTGCACCAATTCTACAGTGCAGATGCACCTTGTATGACATTAGGACTCACTCAGCCTGATCTACTTTAAAGGTTGCTGTGGGGATAAAGTGCAAGAAAGATATGTCTACTATTTTGAGCTTACAGGAGGAAGTGCTAAATATAAACAAAACTAATAAAACACACACACAAAGCAGTTGCTAAGCAAACAACAAAACCACGAAGAATAAATAGCAACAAACTACTTATATAAACTTATATAGCCAAAAAGATCATCAGACATTACTACAAACTGGAAATTTTGCTCCTGCGCTATGCTGTCTTATTTTACTCTGATTATTCTGAAACTATTATCTTTTGTATCTATTAGAATAAAGAAATGTCCATTTTAATTACATGATTACAATCAAGGAATAATCTGCATGTGAAACATTTAAGCCGCTTTTAAACTATGGAGCTTATTTCTCACCTCTAGAGTTCATGAAACTCAAATGAGAGTTTAAGATGCTGAATCGAACCAATTTTCAGCCTGGAATCCTACAAATGTTTAGCACTTTAATTCCCATGACCTTCTGTCATCATGGTCAGTTGTCAGGGATGAGGGGAGCTGTACATCAAAACACCTGAAGAAAGACACAAGATTTTTCAAAAGATGGATTCGTAGGGGAAAGGTATCTAAGTACATTGTAGAATTTACAGAGTTTGTCACCACTTCAATTGTAATGACTCAATGCTATGGAAATTTATTTATTTATTTATTTGTCACGTTTCTATACCGCCCCTCTCAGCCCAAAGGCGACTCGGGACGGTTTACACAGGCAGTCTCTGCCCTCAAAACAACACAAGATTAATATTTAATAATAAAATAGAGTTAGGTCACAACACTCTACCTAAACCAAACATTCATACATAATCCCACAAGGCTCATATGGCTACCTGAGTGTTCATCCAGACAGGGTCCATAACACAGGTGTTGCCGCAATTTTACTGGAGGCATCCAAATTATGTCTCCAGTAAAACCAAATTAATTTGAGACAAAGCAGGAAAACCCTGCTTTGTCCCAAATTCATTTAATAGCCCATTAGTCCTGCGCCTTCATGAAAGGTGTGGATCTAATGGGCTATGCACCCTGTGTGAATTGGAACTGGGGACAGTGTCACATGATCCCCAGGCCCAAGCCACAGAATCCTCTTGGGCTTTTCAGGCTCTATGATCCCAGAAAACCCAGAAGGTACCAACCCCCTCCCAAAAGGCCTTAAAAAATAAAAGAACTTACCCGGCCACCTAAGGTCCTGCCAGTCCTCCGGGCATATAGAAATTATGTGCCGGGGGGGGGGGGCAAAAGGAAAATTGCCCCTCACCTCTTCTGGCGCACAATTTCTACATGCCCGGAGAACTCCAGCAGAACCTTAATGGTAGCCGGGTAAGTTGTTTTCATTTTTAAGGCCTTGGGGGGGGGGGGGTATCTGGGTTCACTCCCAGAAGGCATTCAGACACCCCGCAGGGAAAGTGCACACTTTAGGGAATGGTGTGGGGACTTAAATGCACACCCAAGCGGGTTTCTTAAACTCACTTCGGCGCACATGCAAGTGCTGTCTAGAAGCGGCCTGAGTCCTTCTGCAAGAATACTGTATTATCTGTTATTGATTTATCATCTGTCTATGGGTGACAATGGCAGTCACAGAAATTATAGCAATTCTATCATAATCTATGATTAGAAAGCAGTAGGGAAAGATACAATTCTTCTGTCCTTTTGGGAATATTCCATAGAATAAGTGTTTTTAAAGGAAGACATCAGCCTTTGTAAAAAAAAAAAGTGCTATAGAAAAGGACCTGGCTAAGAATTTCACCACATTTGCACAAATATGTTCATGGTATGGGAGCTTCTTACATTTTCGCTCCAGAAAAGCAACAGGTAAAACATTACATCATATTAATGTAAATGCTTTATTGGAAATTGTTAAGTTTGTTAAGAGGGACTAAGATGGACTAATAAGAGAGGGGGGAGGACAGACAGACAGACAGACAGAGGGCATCCCAGAAGATGGAGGAGACAACCCTTGGTATCTGTTGGAGGTTGATTCCAGGACCTCCTATGCATGCCAAAAACCCATGGGTGCTCATGTCCCATCATATAAAATTGCATAATAAAATGTTGTCACTTCTTTTTAAAAAGAACAGTTTTTTGATTTCTAATATTTTCAAGCTGTGGGTGGCAGGGTGTATGGATGCAGAATATGGAGGGCCAACTCTGTAAAGTCTAGGTAAGTTATTTTCTCCAGTTACGACAATATTCATATCACTTTTGTTCATTTGAAGCCTTCTCTCCTAATTATTTACTCAGATGAAAGTTTCACGGAGTTCAATTGTGATTGATCCCAATGAAGAAATACAGGACCACTACCTGAGTATAATGATGCCATGCTAATATTGTAGAAAGTTTAACTGATTAGCAAAATGCATTGTCTCCTCCATCTTCTGGGGTATCCTCCTTGCAAAATTGAACCAATACAAAATAGCATTGCAAAATACCACCATGGTTAACTGGAGAGATCCTGAAGAACCACTGGGGACAGCCTTTGTCCATTTTCTGGTGCAGGTCAGCTTTTCTACAAATCATGCATCTTCCATTGGAAAGCCCTGCCAAATATTGCCTGCTTAATCCCACAAATGCACTAGGTGGCACTCATTGCTACAGGCAGTATTGATCTGTAGTCTCCTTTTCTTTCTTTCAAGTGCATTGTTGTTAGAAATATGGTGCAAAGGCATTCAGACTTATCTGTGCAGATAAGAGGAGCACACTGCTAATGAAACATTCTTCCTATTAATATAAACCCTGCTAAAGCTAGGGCATCTATTGTGAGATTTACGTGGGGAAATGTTCTTGGCTTTGACCTTGAAAAAAGACCATTGTGGCTTTTGATTGCAACTCCTCTGAATCAAATTTTGACTTTCGTAGTTTAGTTTCTCCATCAAGGCCAAAAGCTAGGGGAAGTGCACAAAGAGGGATGAGGTCTGACTCAAGGGAGGAACAATCAGGCCATTCATTTGAGTTTATTAATAGACATATTTTCCCCTTACTTTTATATGGAAGGTTTCAGACAATAAAAAGAGAAGCAATTTTGCAATCCATCAGTATTCTACAGCATAATAAACAAAGGATACATCTGCATACAGAATCAATAGATTTTGACACCATTTTAACTGCCATGGCTCAATGCTATGGAATTGTGGAAGTTGTATTTTCATGAGCTATTGCATTCCATAGCATTGAGCCATGACAATTAAAGGGGTGGCAAACTGCATTAAATCTACAGTATAATCATTGTCCCATTTATTCATACCATGGCAGGATCCCAGAAGAACCCAAGACAATATATTATTTGCATCCTACACAATATCCTTCATATACGTTAGACTACATAACACCCACCACATGCTTCTGATCATTTGTGAATTCACAGGGTGCATTTACACTCATGCACTTTGACATCTCTTTAACTTCCATGGCACAATGCTATGGAATCATGGGAATTGTAGTGCTATAAAGTCTTTAGCCTTCTCTGCCAAAGATTGCTTGTGCCTCGCCAAACTACCACTCCCAGATCTAATAGCATTGAGTCATTGCAGTTAAAGTGGTGTCAAAGTGCTTCAATTCTACCATTTTAACTCTACCTATGTTTCATATATACACTGCATGTGTGTATATGAAACATCAATGAATTCATGTTTAGACCAGGGTCCCATCTTGAAGACATCTCATGATGTACATATATGCAAATTTTAATCTACTTTAAGGAAAATATTTGAATTTAATTTTTCAATTGTTTTTTATTCTATATTGTTTTATTGCTTTCCTTTGTTCATTGCCTCGGCAGACTTTATGGGCTGGAAGGTGATATAGAAATAAATCAAATAAATATGTGTTATAGTGTCTCCAACTTGGGTGAAATAATTTTGGAAAACCATTGAAAATATCCCATTTCCACAGCAGGGGAACCTGGGCTACTTTAAGCTCAGAGGAGTCCTGTTTTAAAGCAATACATAAATTCAACCTAACTTGCATCCTGCTTCTTAAATGTCTGAAACAGCCTACAGGAGGCAAAAAGGTAATAATAGCAGGGTGGCTTTCCATATCCCTTCTTAGAATATACAAGGGCATATAATTGAAAGATTGGGGGGGGGGGGGTAGATACAGAGAGAAAAAATGGAGCCAAAGAAAGGACCACATCTCACAGGCCCTTTTAATACTTTTATCCCAATAAGGGAAGCAAACTTTATCTCAAATTATTACCAAAGTACACTTTGTCTCAGCGAAAGGCAATTATATAATCTTGTCTATGAACACAAGCAAAGTAATAGAAAGTAATAAAAGGGAAACACACAATGAAGTACAATCCAGACACATTAAATTCCTTAATGAATATATAAAGGAGGCGAAAGAAGGAAAGAGATGTGGTTTGTTTTATTGAGAACATCTCTTTTCATGCTTTTAATCGATAATAAAGTTCAGATTTCTTGACTTGTCACTTGATTAAAACATCCTTTCCCCCCTCAAACCACCACGCTGACTTTTTAAAAAGTAGCTATAATAAATGGAGAACGTTCTTGTTCTATTATGTAGACTAATAGCATCCTGAGCCGGCTATTCTTCTGTGCGCAGACAGATGTCCCATTACTGACTGTTCAGACAGAGAAGCTTCGTAATTCGGTGGAAAAAGAATTGTCTTTTCCACTTGAGTATATAAATGTGAAACAAAGGTTTCCAGATACATGTGGGATAAGGAATTCCTGTAGGTAATTTTGAAATATACTTCAATTTGCCTTGAATTCACAATGCTATTGTTCAATTATTTTTTTAAATTGTACATGTTTAATGAAGTGTGTTCCAAATGAATATTCAAATAATGGAGCTAATAACAGAAAAATTTAATCAGTGCCTATTATTTGAAGCAAGGAGCTTTTAAGAACTCAGTTTCAATGTGTTGCTTTACTTGTCTATTCTGCACTTTGGAACAATAAGCAAAATATTTCTAGCATTAAACTGACTGTAAATGGAAGGGGCTATATTCTGTAAAATGTATACAGAATATCATGGGATGACGAGGCAGACGTATGTAAATTCTGATTCTGTTACAGATTGAGAACCTTTTATCCAGATTTCCAAAATTCAAAATACTCTGAAATCCAAAATTGTCCACGTGGGTGGCTGAGATAGTGACAGTTTTGGTTTCTGATGCTTCGGTGTATGAAAACTTTGTTCTATGCACAGAATTATTTTAAATTATTGTATAAATGTAACTGCATGTGTGTATATGAAACATCAATGAATTCATGTTTAGACTAGAGTCCCATCTCCAAGAAATCTCATTATGTACATATATGCTGAGCTCCCGCTGTTAGCCCCAGCTTCTCCCAGCCTAGCAGTTTGAAAACATGCAAATATGAGTATATCAATAGGTATCACTATGGCTGGAAAGTAATGATGCTCCATACAGTCATGCTGGCCACAAGACCTTGGAGGTGTCTATGGACACGTTGTCCGAATGCCCGATCACTGTCTCTGAAAACAGTTACTATACTCCCAACTCAAGAATGGGAAGCATAATGTTGGTGGACTGGAAAAGAGATTCAATGATGGGCTTGAAGCCAATCTTAAAAATTGTGGCATAGATGTTGAGAACTGGGAAGCCCTGGCCCTTGAGCGCTCTAACTGGAGATCAGCTGTGACCAGCAGTGCTGCAGAATTTGAAGAGGCACGAATGGAGGGCGAAAGGGAGAAACATGCCAAGAGGAAGGCATGTCAAGCCAATCCCATCCAGGACCGCCTTCCACCTGGAATCCAATGTCCTCACTGCAGGAGAACATGCAGATCAAGAATAGAGCTCCAAGCCACCTACAGACCCACGGCCAAGACACTACACTTGGAGGCCTAAAGAACACAATAGAACTGAATGGAAATAATCACTGTACAGTTAATTATCACAAACGTGTAGACTTTATATATCAAGATATATATACTGTTGCCCCTGTGGACATTATCATTTGGGGACGTTCCCTTATTTACTTGTCCTTTTTCAGGGACTGAATCTCAACTTCAGGGTTTCAGAGACTATTCTTTCTCTCCTCCTGAGAGTGTGTTGGCCGTGTTATGACTCTTATGTTTATTTGTATGTATGCTACATCCCACATTGATGTCATTATGATATTTACTCTTGATATATAAAGTCTACACGTTTGTGATAATTAACTGTACAGTGATTATTTCCATTCAGTTCTATTGTGTTCTTTAGGCTTTGTTTAAACACGGTCCCCACCTGTTATATAGAGTACTACACTTGGAGGACCATCATGCTCGGGCTACGAGGGATCGCCTAAATCAAAGTGAAAGTGAAAGTGCCATATAATGCCATTTCAACATGCAGATTAACTACATTGAACTGGATTATATTAGTCTATACTGCCATATAATCCAGTCCAATGCATTAATCTGCTGAAACTGCATTATATGGCAGCGTATATCCTGCCTCAGTCCCATCACCTGGAATGTAGTCTTCCTCTTTTACTATTGCCATCTACCAAGCATTCTTGTCTTTTGTAGAGAGTCATGTCTTCTCATGGTATGGCCAAAGTATGTCAGACTCAGTTTCGTTATCTTGGCTTCTAGGGAGAATTCGAGTATATATACTAGATGTGAATTGCACCATAAGAACAGGCATCCCATCACGGCTCTTAACATGTTATCTCATATCTGTCCATCATTCTTCTGACCCAAAGTTTGGAGGATTGATCTGACCCAAACAGTACTGTTCAGTAAATTCATTTTGGAAGATTAAATGTTGGGAGCAGTGATATGCTGCCTCTCTAGCCATTTTGCCTTGTTCTTTTCTGCTAAAGCTCAGGGATAAAACCAAGAAGTTTTCCACAGTCTCTAAACTGTATCTGATCTGTAAAAATTTACATTCCACACAGCTCTGCTTTTTGTCCATACATTTCACTTATAATCTATCTGTATTTTTTAATATTTCCCCCCAGGACTGCTGCCTTTTTGACAGCTAGTTTTCAAGAAAGAAAGCAGAGTTCAAGCCTCCAAAGTGATAGAGATATCAGTCCAAGTAGCCTGTGAGATTTTGCTGACTCAGATCTTTTTTTCTACAAAAGGTACAAATGGATCCGATCTAATTTAAATGCAAACTTAAATGTTCTTCTTTTGGGCCAGATAATAACAAGAGGCTCAGTATCTGAACCTTATAACCTTCAAGGAACCAATTACTGGCATTCATGTTTTGTTTTAACTTTTTTGTTCCAAAATTTCCAGTGGCTTCTACCCCAGAAACTCATTATCATCTTACATTTCTGACTCTGCACACCATCCATAAACAAAACCCATTGTGATGGGAACAACACACCGCTAACAACAAACAAAATTATAATGTACTTATTAAATAAAAATTCTAAAAGCAGAAGTATATCCAATTGGAGAGACAATGGGCAAGTATAATTTTAGACCCCTACCTAGACCTTAGAAACATTTTCTGGCATTCTGTTATTAGTTATGATGTCTTCCATTCCAGGTTTCCCAAACTTTGGTTTTCCATATGGTTTGGACTTCAGATCCCAGAATTTCTGACCATTGACCAAGATGGAGAGGGCTACTGGGAGTTGAAACAACTGCAGGACCAAAGTTAGGGAACCTCTGACTGGATCTACACTGCCATATAAAACAGGTTATCCAATCAAATAAAACCAGATTATCTGTTTTGAACTGGATTATTTAAGTATACACTGCCATATAATTCAGTTCAAAGCAGATAATCTGGATTGTATATGGTAGCATAGATGGGACCACTGATTAGACACAGGATGTCATATCCGTTTTGTATTCTCATTTGCAATCCAGGTACTATTGCCACAGCTGCAAAAGACCCCAAAGCCCACCTTAAAATCCAGTCAGCTGTGATGCTGTTGAGTGGAGCACTGCAGGTTGACATGACTGGTGGTCTCCTTAAATGAAGGAGTGAGACCCCACAGGGCTTCCTGCTTCTTGCAGCATCACTCGCTGGCATCCCAAAGCACCCCTCTTGAAGGCACCCCTCTTGAAGGCACCATTGCTACATACAGTTGACAGTTTTCACTGGGTGTTGGGTCCGATGGAAAGTTAAAGCAAAGATACGTTAGGATTCCATGTTTGGTGCAAGATATCAGCCCTTAGTTTTTTGGACCACAGCTCTTCAAATCCTCAAGCCAACATTATTGGTATTATTACTGGCACCTTATGGGGCAGCACGCCCACTCTGAGCTTTAGTCTGGACATTAATGAGCTATTGAGGGAACTGAAATTATTTAGGGGATAATAGTCCCAGTATCCTTCAAAGTCCAGACCAAAGCCAGGCCCAGATTCATCCCACTAGCATGGTTACCACCAGCCACCACTATTATATGCATGTTTAATTGAGTCTGGTGTGTCATTGAATCTAACGAGCACCTCAATGTTCAAAACCTTAAAACTCAAAAAAGTATTTGCTGGCAAATGTAATGCGCAGTGGCAAAAAACGCATTCTTTAATATTTGGCCAAAAAGGTTGCTGCCTGCTTAGATTTCTTTCATTAAAACACAAAAATGTGAGAGCACCAAAGCTTTCAGCAATGGAAAGGAAAACATTGGGTCACATCTATGTTGCAGGGGGATATGAGAGAAGCCTCCCTGCAGATTGCAACACATCCAGGTGTCCCCTGGGTGATGTCTTTGTAGTCAGCTGATTCTCTCACTCCAAAAGTGATCAGAAGCAACTTGCTCAATCCATGGCTGATACCAAATGAGAGACTCCCTCCTGGGCACACAGAAGACTGGGCAACTTGGAAGGCGCCGAACAGGCTGAGTTCTGGCACCACGGGATGCAGAGCCAACCCTAAGAAATAGAGCCACAAAGTGGAGTCCACGACATGCGAGTGTGGAGAAGAGCAAACCACAGACCACCTATTACAATGCAGTCTGAGCCCTGCCACATGCACAATGGAGGACCTTCTTATAGCAGCACCAGAGGCACTCCAAGTGGCCAGCTACTGGTCAAAGGACATTTAATATAATGCCAATTTTGTGTTTTCTCAAATACATTGTTTTGCTCCTTATATGATAAATAATAAATCTATGTTGCAAAAATAATCCACTTTAATTGCCTTGGTTCAATGCTATGGAATCCTTGGGGCTGTAATTTGACAAAGGGCCGGAGGTTTAGCACAGCGGTAACAACAGCTGCTAGAAGAGCTTATCAACTGAACATTACAGGTTCGAGACCCCGGGCTGGCTTGGGCAGCCAGCTGTGAGCCCTGCCTCTGTTTACTTAAGCAGTCGAAAACAAGCCTAGCTGTGAGTAGAGAAATTGGGAACCACTTGCAGGGGAGGACTTTTATAACACCAATAAATAAGGAAGACTGATTGCCGGAAGGTAGAAGGTCCTAACAAGTTGGCAAGCTCTTCATCATAGGAAGATGAAGCAACAGCACCCCCTGTGGCGCAATAGGGCAACGGCACCCGGTGATACAAGTGGAAGAACCAGGAAAGAACCTGTAGCTGGAAGATCCTCCTACTGTATATGTTGTATGTCTTGTATGTCAAATACAAAACGGCAGGGATTGTCTGCTTATATGTGTACTGTAATCCACCCTGAGTCCCCTTCGGGGTGAGAAGTGCGGAATATAAATTCTTCAGCCTTCTCTGCCAAATAATGCAGTTGCTTCACTAAACTACGAATCACAGGATTGAATAGCATTGAGCCCTGGCCATTCAATTAGAGATGATATCCCTCCAAGAGGAGCTAAGGAAGCAGTTTCCCCTTTTGCTTTGGCTCAGCACTAGATTGCTGTATGCCGCGAATCTAATGCACACCCTGATTTTGGCAAGGTCATTTAGCCCAAAAAAAGGTATTAGATTTGAGTAAATACGATGTATTACAGGGACGTATGACTCTTTCTTCTACAGTGGTGGACTAGAAGACCATCTAGCCTAGTAGTATCTAATCTCCAGAGTTTCAGACCCAAGGCTTTCTCAATCACATAATGCAGCCCTTTATAGTATTAATACTGGCCATCTATATATGTCAAAACAAAACACCATCTCAAGTGAATAATAACAGCAGGCCATAATCACTAATATTGAATGCAGAAGATGCATGTGATTTAATTTGGTTATCTCATAGTGGTTATAGAATTTGCATTAATTGTAATGTAGTTCATGTTGATAGAAAAGCTACCTCAAAGTCTATAGTCTCTTTATAAAAGCTCAAAAGTGTTTTTCCGATTCACATTTCATAAAAGTTTAAACTGCTTGACAAATAGTTCATTGTACTCTTGTGGTTTGCTACTTCCACTTGTTTGGAGAAATGAAAGGCAAGTTGAAAAAAAATGCACCTTTTCCATTTTCATCTCTAATTGAATCCTCTCTTGACCCCTTTATTCTCCATGGCTGTATTTCAGGTTTTGATGATAAGAAAAAGAATTTTGTATTTGGATAATACAATTTTCTCACTTGCCTTTAGCGACCTTCAGCTCAATTTCCTCTCCCCAGAGACACTGTATATTACAGAACTGAACCGAATTCCTTATTCATAGAAAAAAAAGTTCCAATTTAATCTGAATATTCAGCATTTTACACTGGTCAGGGTGATGGATGGCATATTGAAATGCTTTTGGTTTAGGTAATCAAATGGTGGAATTCAGAATCGTATTGAAAAAAAATAATGAAGTCTATTCAATATTCTCATAAGGTGCAAAAATGCACATTACCCAGAGAAGCTTTCTCTTATTACCTTTCTGATAACATCTCCATTGCAGAGAGTACAAGCAGGAATTAAGAATTTATGTGGGTTAGAGCATTTGTAAAGCAGCAGCTGCTAAGGAGATCAGGAGGACAGTACTGTTCAAATGAATATGTACTAAAAATCTGAACTTCTATAGATCAGTGAATGATAAATATAGGTCTGGCCTGATGATTCACTTTTCACTTATAATGCCCTTTTTAAAGTTCTTTTTCAAGAGAGCAGCAATATATTAGTGGTATAAATTAATCTAATGCCCAAATCATTTTTTAAATTAAAAATATGCATGGGCCTGCTTTGGAGGAATATTTTCTACATGCAATATAGTTCAGTATAATATCAGTTTAGGGGGGAAACCTGCTAAACCCTACCGAAATGAATGGGGAATACAGAAAATTATTTTGGTAACTGTGCACATTTTTGTTAAGCAGTTTCATTCAGTCCATGACAATTTTGTATTTCTTATGAGTATTATATTTTGTTTTGTAATTTATTGTTTTTATTGCCTTTGGTTGCTGAGTGGAGTATATAAACTAGAAGTGTGGAATATTGTTTTGTAAGTACAGAAAACAAATCTGCCTTATCTGCGGGGCATACATTCTATGATATTGTTGGGATACACAGAACCGTGGGTAATGGGAAATGCTATATGTTTGCGTTTGGAATGAAAGTAGGGCATTAGCTGCTCTCCATGAAGGGAAGGCTCACATTTGGGGGCACAAGTTGCCTGTGTTAAACTCCCAAAAGCAGCCCCATCTTGAAGTTCCAAACCAATTTCTTCCCATCAACAGAGAATACCTCTGCTTCTTCATGTAGGCAAAGGCATGGTGCCTTCCTTCTTTCTCCCTCCAATGACGTCGTTCATTTGAATATATTTTGACAAAATACAGACAGGCCACTCACCAGATTTGGCTGGGGTGGGGCGGCTTTCGAGAGCTCAGTGCAGGCACCCTTGTGTCACATTAAGGAGAGGGCAGGGTTGTTATTATTAGTATTACTGTGACAACATTGATTATTATTATTATTGCCACTGTGACAACATTAATAATAATAATAATATGGCCAATGGGCCAGTGTTGATATTATAGCCAATGTTGACATTATTACAGCCAACGTAATAATAATAACTTTATTCCTAGACCGCCCTCTCTCCCCATGGGGACTCAGGGTGGTTAACATGCATATAAAACAGGCAAACGGAGATCTTGTGGCCTGGTCGACCTGGGCGGGATGAGTGCCGGTTGCCTACCCTGGATGGCGAACGGCTCAGCCTGTTGCCTGTTGTTAAGAGCTTAGGTGTCCAACTGGACCCCCGGCTGACCATGGAGACCCAGGTCTCTGCGGTCAGCAGGGCGTCATTTTTCCACCTACGACAGGCTAGGCAACTGGCACCCTACCTTTCCAGGGACGACCTGGCCACGGTGATCCAAGCGACAGTCATCTCGAGACTAGACTACTGTAACGGCCTCTACGTTGGCCTTCCCTTGGCGACAATTCGGAAACTCAAGCTAGTGCAGAATGCCGCCGCTCGCTTGCTGACGGGAACGTCAGTAAGGGAGCACATCACGCCCATCTTTCGACAGCTGCACTGGCTGCCTATTGAGTACCGAATTGCCTTCAAGGTGCTGGTGTTAACCTTTAAGGCTTTACACGGCCTAGGGCCTGCGTACCTGAGGGACTGCCTTGCCCCATACTTTCCCCCGAGATCACTACGTTCAGAGGAGTTGAATTTGCTCCTGATTCCATCGGTCCGCGCCTGTCACCTATCTGCTACGAGGCAAAGGGCTTTCTCTGCGGCGGCTCCGGCTCTCTGGAACTCTCTCCCGGATGATGTCCGAGCCACCAGGGAGCTACTCCCGTTTCGCAGGGCTTGCAAGACTGCCCTGTTCAGAATGGCCTTCGGCTAGATGAACAGTTGAACGTACTCATCCTCCTAACCAGCACCCTGGCTCAGAGAATGCTTTGCACGCTCACGATTTAATTTCGGGACCTATGTTGTTTTATGTGGTATTTTATTGTACGGCGACATGGATGCTACATGCCTGCCGAGTTTTATGATGTTATCCGCCCCGAGCCTGCAGGGAAGAGCGGAATACAAGACGGAACAAATAAATAAATAAATAAAATAAATAAACATTCAATGCCAGCTAAATCACACAACAATAAAAAAATAATGGTTATTAGTACAGCAGGTTAATCACCAACTGCAGGCAGCTACAGTAAATCTTGCCAACTGAAAGGTTAACAGTTCAAAGTCAGGTCAAAGTGAGCTCCTGACCTTCAGCCCAGGTCTCCCACCCACCTCGTGGGTCAAAAACAGCAATGTGAGTAGATGAATAGGAACCGCATTAAGCAGGGAGGTATTTTAGGCATGGAGTTTCAGAGGAAAGTTTACAAAGAAAGTTCTTCAGCAAGGAGATACAACAACAGCCCCCATGGCCGGAACCAAGCACAGCCTCCAAAATATGTGAAATAATGAGAATAAAGAATTAATGAGAAAAAACCTAAATGTATCTCTATCTGTTGTCTGTCTTGTCATTATATAATCAGCATTGAATGTCTGCTGTATATGTGTTCTGTGATTTGCCCTGAGTCCCTTTGGGGGTAAGAAGGGCAGAATATAAGTACTGTAAATAAATAATTGTTTTCTACCACTCTAGAGACTGAGGACATGGAGGAATATATTTAAATTGCAGAAAAAGGGGTTGATTCCATGTAAATGTTTAGGAAGAACTTCCTGATGGTAAGAGCTGTTCAACAGTGGATTCCAGTGGAATGCAGTTTGACACTGCTTTAAATATCATGGCTCAATGCCACGGGACACTGTTCCATTATCTGGGCAGAGGCCACCAGGGGGTGCTACAGAGGGAAGGATAGTCCATTTTACAGGGGGGAAGTTGAAGGAGGAAAACAATGTCCCCTGTTTGTGATGGTTATTCCCCCTCTCCCTTTCCCATATCACAAATCAGGGCTGTTTCCACAATGGGGACATGGGTGGGGGGAATAACAGGAACACAAGGGGAAATGGCTTGACTCCTCAACCCCCATGAAATGGACTATCCTTCTCTCTCTAGCACCCCCTGGTGGCCTCCATCCAGATAATGGAACAGTACCTGCCATGGAATCCTGGAAGTTAAATTCTGGTGAGGCATCAGCACTTTTTTGGCAGGAAAGGCTAAAGACCTTTTGAAACTAAGACTCTCAAAATTCCAGAGCATTGAACCATGGCAGGTAAAGTGAAGTCAAACTGCATTCATTCTACACTACAGTGTAGATGTGTAGACATCATGTCTGTCAAAGCAAATGAGAGAACAAAGCTCAATGTGCTGAAAGGTTTTCTGGAAACCAACTGTATTTTGGCCACTAACATATTTATTTATTTATTTATTTCTAACATTTCTATCTCGCTCTTCTCTACCCCCAAGGGGGGGACTCAGAGCGGCCTAACAAAAGGTACAATTCGATGCCAACATAATAAATACAATATAAAACCAAAAACAAAGGTGACTTTCATCAGAGGCTACAGTAAAAATACAAAATAATTCAATTAACAAGGACAGCACACAATGAGTTATATTTTCAAAAAAAACATATCGATTATGTTATTCAAGTGTACATACTTATCTTTACACAGGCATTTCTGGAGTTGTATAATACAATGGTATAAAGTATGAAAGTTCAGTCGTAGGTCTTGGTCCAGGTTCCAAGTGTATCACCTTTGTTTTAAACTAACCTCAGTTCCCTTGAGTTAGGGTGAAATGGTGAATTTAAAAATAGAAGTAATTTAAAAGTTATCCTCTTGTGGTTGTTGTGAGTTCAATGCTCCTAACCTGTAATGTTAACAATTATTTAGCATTACAGCTCCAAAGGGTGAATCTTGCCATTTCTTTCTTCTAACGTATTTCAGAAAATTCATATGGGGTTCATAATACGAAAAAGGTGTGCCTAACCCATAAATTATTTCAAATCAAATGCCTTGCAGGTTAAACAACAACATAAAAGCATTTAGAAAACAAAACATTAACAGTTGTTGGGCTGTATTACAAAGTAAAAAATAAATTACAGGATAAATGAATATCTGGCTCCCCTGGTAGCTAAGATTATAGGGTTTTTTTCTCATGCTTTAATTTAAAAAAAGAACACTTGAGGAAGCAATATTGATGCCCCCAGTAACAAAAGAACTTCTGTATTTTCTCTGAGGAGGAAAAAAAGCTTATGAAAGAAACCTGGAGTGCATAAATCATGGAAAAGGTGAAGCAGCATCTCCCACCTCCTTCCTCTGAGGCATAGAGAGTATGATTTGCCCAAGATCACCCAGTGGGGTTCATGGCTAAGTGGGAATTTGAACCGTGGTCCTAATAGTAAAACCATTATACCATGCTGGCTCTCGGTCGTCCTAATACTCTATAAATATTATAAGGTAGGTCTTTTCTTGAATATAATTCTAGAGATGACATCTGCCTCCATCCTATTTCACTTCATATTTTGCAAAGATTTTTTTTCTTGTTTCCAATGGAAGGCCTAAAATTTCTGCCAGTTTTGGAAAGTCAGCTTTTCAGACCAGCAGCACTTGAAAGTATGTTCCCAATTGATTCCATCCCCTACACCATGGGAAAATGTTATACATACTTAATTCAGTGAACACCTCAGTAATTACTCTCCCCCCCCCCTAAGGTTGTGATATATGCCAAAACTCTAATCTCACATAGCTAAATTAGTGTACATTACCTACATCGCTTACTACACTGTTTTGATGGGGGCCTCCTTTAGAAATCGAGGTGTTGTCCTAGAAGGTAAAGAGGGGGATTATTGGGGAATCAGGTAGCCCTCCAGATCCAGTTGCTGGACTGCATTTCCCAACATTCCTTAGCGTTGGCTAGGGCTGCTGGGTCTTATAGTCTGACACCATCTGCAGTACCATGTAATTCCCATCTGGGATACAAACAGGCCTGCGTCCATAAACAACTGATTTATTTTTTAAAATAGCAAAAGTGCAAATCAGTTTAGTGTGAACTGAGGGCCCTTCCACACAGCCATATAACCCAGAATATCAAGGCAGAAAATCCCACAATATTTGCTTTGAACTGGGTTATCTGAGTCCACACTGCCATATATTCTCGTTCAAAACAGATAACGTGGGATGTTATTCAACTTTGTGGAAGGGGCCTGAAAAACAAATAGCAATAAATTGTATTTCATGAATACCTGGGGTTGCCACAGCTGCTAATTGTTCAAAGTAGATTGTATCTACACTGTAGAAGTAATGCACATCAACACCACTTTAGCTGCCATGACAGTGCTAAGGAATAATGGGAGTTGCAGTTGTACAGTTTGTCCAGATTTCTCTGCCAAAGAGTGCTATTACTTCTCAAACTACAGCTTCCATGATTCCACAGCATTGAGCCATGGCATGTAAAGTGGTATCAAACTGCATTAATTCTAATTGTCACCCTTACAACTTCCTTGGAATACCCAGCAATAAAAGAGAGAGTGGAACAAGCCCATTCAAGTTGATCTGAATTCCACATCCCTCCCCCAACTTCTCCCCAAGGTGGGTTGCATGTATACCAAGTCAACATTGTTTACATTTTTGTCTGCATATGATGCTACTTCTGGATGGCATACGATCCGCATCTAACCATTCTGGTTCTATTTTTGGTAGACAGCTGCAAGGGAGGCTAAAGTGGCATAGTTGGACGATGTGGGCAGATTGCCAAACTATTTGATTAGCCTCCCACCCCTTATGTTATTAAATGCTGGCATAGGTCTTACCACGCTTACGAGCATTCAAAACTCAACAATAGCCAAGAAAAGATTAAAGTTTCTCAAAATAAAGTTTTACTAAGTGCTATCCAATGTGTTTATCTAATCTGAAAGAAGGGCCTCTTGATACTGTGTGGCGCTGCAGTGCTTTAGAATAAAGAGGAAACGGGGATCGCATAGGGATCAGAAATGAATGGATGGATCAGACCAAGGGATTATCTCTCTCCCATGTTTTCCTCTAACACAGGGCTGTCCAACATCTTCGGGCCCAAGGGCCGGAATCCAGGTGACGGATCACCTTGGGGGCCGGAGCGGAGGGCGTGGCTGCTCGCGGGAGTGTGGCCGCAGTGGGGGCGTGGCTATTCGTGGGGGGCGGGGCCGCTCCCGCCCTGGTGCGCATGCCCGGCATCTTGCGCAACCCGCCCTTTTTCGGCGGGGTGACGTCAGGCGCCGAAAAGGGGCGGGTTGCACAAGATGCCGGGCATGCGCCAGGGTGGGAGGCAGGCCGGGGATCGGCGAGCCGCCCTCCGCCCCGTCTCCCTAGCTTTGCAGCTGCCGCGCCTGAAGGAAGGTAAGCCGGGAGCTTACTTTCCTTCAGGGCCGCAGCAAGAGTCAAGGACACGGCGGATGGCGGCTCGCCGATCCTGCCCTGGCGCGCAAGCCCGCGATCGGCCCTGCGCGAGCGGGAAGAGGCGGGGAAGTCCCGCCCTAGGGCAGCTGATGTGGCTTCCCTCCGCCTCCTCCTCACTTGCGCCGCCCCTCCTCGCGCCGCCCCGAGATCGAAATTTTTCAAAAATTTTTTGCAATTTTTTAAAAAACCTGATGTCTTGCAGGGGGTTAGGGGGCCGTGGGGAAGGGGCTTGGGGGCCGTGTACAGCCCCAGGGCCGCCAGTTGGACAGCCCTGCTTTAACATAAGGCATCCAACCTCCTAAAAGAAGTCCACAAACAAGACACAACACAACTGAAACACCACCCTCTTGGTCATCTTCCCTAGCAACTGGCTTTAAGGAGCATAGTTTCTCTAATGCTGGAGATAGATCAAGATATAGATATAAAGCTATATATAGCTATATAGATATGTGTACACACCCACAATTTGCCAACATTTGTAGCATTTTCCAGCATGACCTTCTGCAATTTTTTCTAAAGCCACCCAAGCTGGAGGTTATCACTACATATGTTTAGTTACATGCTGTGCAAGGAAGTACTACCGTACTTCATTTTGAATTGCCCAATACTCAGCTTCATAGGAATCTCCAGGCTGCTGAGAAGCAGATGGGTTTTTCCATTGCCACTTTATCTAGCTCAGTGTGTCTCAACCTTCCTAATGCTGCGACCCCTTAATACAGCTCCTCACGTTGTGATGACACCCAACCATAAAATTATTTTTGTTGCTACTTCATAATTGTAATTTTACTACTGTTATGAATTGTAATGTAAATATCTGATATGCAGGATGTATTTTCATTCACTGGACCAAATTTGGCACAAATACCCAATACGCCCAAATTTGAATACTGGTGGGGTTGGGGTACGGATCAATTTTGTCATTTGAGAGTTGTAGTTGTTGGGATTTACAGCTCACCTACAATCAAAGAGCATTCTGAACTCCACCAATGATGGAATTGAACTAAACTTGGCATAAGGAACTCCCATGATCAACAGAAAATACTGGAAGTGTTTGGTGGGCATTGACTTTGAATTTTAGAGTTGTAGTTCACCTACATCCAGAGAGTACTGTGAACTCAAACAGCACTGTGGATCTGGACCAAAATTGGCACGAATACTCAATATTCCCAAATATGAACACTGGTGGAGTTTGGGGAAAATAGACCTTGACATTTAGGAGTTGTAGTTGCTAGGATTTATAGTTCACCTACAATCAAAGAGCACCCTGAACCCCACCAAGAATAGAATTGGGCCAAACTTCCCACACAGAACCCCAACAGCAAATACTGGGTTTTCTATTGTTCTTTGGTGACCCTTCAGACACTCCCTCGTGACCCCCTCAGGGACCACAGGTTGAGAAATGCTGGTCTAGCTGATGTCTGAAAACCTCTCTTGTGTTCACTATTTTACACACATTTTTTCAGACCTAAAAAATTCTCAACAATGTAACTTTGCTCTATGTGGGAATTGTTCAGCCAATTGATCAGATAAATTATACATAAATTGCTAGCTGTCAGGTTTAAAACCAGCTTTGTAGTTCTATGTCTTTGGCAGGAAAGTGTATATATGTGTATGTGTCATCTCTGGCATTACTTCGTGAATGAAGATACTTAGGAAGGACTCATCCCACACTTTCTACAAGCGCGTTGATGCTTTTCAGAGGTTCGATGTGTCCTTCGAGCCTGTGCAATTGACCTTTCTGGTGGAGCGTAGTGTGCACAGAACTGGCCTCACCCTTTAAACCAGGGGTGCTCACACTTTTTCAGCATGGGAGCTACTGATTAAAAAACCAAGTCCCAAAGATCACCTACCCAGAAATGTAAAACGTATAACTATTTTCTTATTTATTTATTTATATTTATTATTCATTTTTATGTACCGCTCCTTCCAGCAGGCTCGGGGCAGTTTACATAAAATGAAGTTATAAAACATCAACATTTCAATTTAATAGCAACAATATAAAACAGAGCATAAAAATACATCCAACCACCCCATTTCTCCCACACTGCCATATTACCACACATATTATCAGTCAGAAAGTAAGAAGAGAGGCTTTTGAACTGCAAGGCCATTTAATACTCAACAAGGTAAACAAAGGGGCATGCAAAAATACATCCAACCACCCCATTTCTCCCACATTTCCATATTCCTCAACATATATTTCTCAAGGAACAAAGCAAGCAGAGAGGCTTTGGAGCTAAAAGGCCATTTTTAAACATTAAAAATAAACAAAGAGACATGCCACAGAAAAATCAAGCACCCATCCCAAAGTAAAAAGACCGACTTCTGAGATGCAGTAAGGAAATGACCCCAAAGCGTCCTTCTTCTCCTCCTCCGTCGTTGCTCCTATTTCCACACCACCAGCATGCATGCCGCCTCCAAGAGCTCACGAGAAGTCCGAGAGGCAGAATGGGCGCTTCTGCGCATGCGTGCGGGGCCAGCCATGCATCGCGTCATCTAGGCATGCCCCCTTTGATCTCCTACGACTCTGAGTGGCTGGAGAAGAACGGAGGGAGGAGGAGGAATCCAAAAGAGGAGGCCCATTCTGCCTCTTGGACTCTGGAGCTTTTGGAGGCAGCGAGCAGGAGCGGGGAGGAGCAACGACAGGGGACTTCTTTGCAGCGTGCAGGGGCGCGTGAAGAGGACCAACAGCAAAAAAACCTGGTCAGGGGCCTGAAGATCACCAGGATGAGGCCCAAAGATCACCCTGGTGATCGAGATCACCATTCTGAGCACCCCTGCTTTAAACCAAAGGTTCATCTGCCGGGGCCTAGCAAGCTTGGTTGGTGGCAGCAAAGTCCTCAGGTCGTAGGTTTGGTTTGAGTTTCCTTCTCTAGATGGTTGACCTTACAGGGTTAGACGAGCACCATCTGCCCAGGTTTGAAATTAGAGTTTTCCTTCTCCTAGTATGGTTGCCAAAAAGCTAGAGAGCCCATCCTGCCAGTTGACGCTTTTTGTCAGACCCTTCGGTTGTGACCTGTCTGGGATGGGAGGCCCTACCGGTGGCTATTATGCCACCGCCAGCATAGCTCACAACTTCAGTAGGGTACGCAAGCCTCTCCCCCATGACAAGGGGGCGTCAATGGAGAGAATGTGTATGTGTATACACACACAAACTCACACACTGTGGGCTGTTTTAAGAGGGAAAGGGTAAGTACCTTTGTTTTTGGTTACTATTTGTCATAAGGCATGATCTAACAAACATAGTAAAACTTCTATTTGGTGGCTGAATCTAACCAAATAAGCCTCCCCATTTGGTCCACATAGGTATCATGCAAAAGATGATTAGTAGTGGCCAAAGGCACATCCTTGAGGTAGAGGTTGAAGGGGCTTTGTTTGCTACTTGGTCTTAAGGATTGAGAAAGATTAAATGGGAAATACTTTACAGAATTGCAAAATGGGCTCTGGGCAGAGAGGGAATGCTGAGCCTTGTGCCTTGAGAGGATGAATCATGCTGCATGTCATGTAACTGGCCTCGTTAAATTCCAGTGCCACCTCTTCTCTTGCTTGCCCTCCCAAGTACCACGTACCGCCCAATTTACAATCTCTTAATATCCCTATGGCAACTGTGGCAGCTGTTTACATGGCAACGCAAAAGAAAAACATTTCATGTATTTTTAACTTCACTTTAATGGAATTTAGCAGCTGGATACACAACTAAGAGGCAGCAACATATGAGAGGGATGGCCAGATTCTTCCTCAACCCTCAATATACTCTTTAGAAAGTCCTGGCAACAAACTGAGAGCAACTGTTGAGTGTAGATCCTTGGAATATGGTACCATTAGGATTTCCATATAGTCTGGCATACAAATTATAGACAGATCTCTACCTTAAAAGGCCTCTGTGACCAAAGTAGCCTTCAACAATTTATCAGCTGCTTACTCCATACAGAAAGAAATCGCCAGACAATAATATCATTGGCACAACGAAGGCCACAACTCTATTAGTTACAGCTGTAAATGGAACTGGCCCAAAAACATGGATCCCAGATGCATTGACCAAACTGTTTGTTGATCTATGAGCCCGAAACCAGAACCCATGGGATGACAAGGGAAGTGACTATGTGGCCACCAGGTGGTGCTATAAAGGCATCCTTCCAGGATTGGCCAAACCTGCCTCTTTCTCTTACACTACAAGTTTCAAACTTCTACTTTAATTCCAGGATCAAAGGACCCAAGCCAGTCCCTCACAAAGTTGTGACAGAATGATAATGTACATAGCAACTACCCAAGATAGAAAAAATAGCAATAGAGACTAGTTGGGCTGGATGCCCTGAACGCGACTAAAAGAAAGAGTTCCTGAGAGGTGCCTTTATATCTTCCAACTTGACCAGAGTGAAACCAGCAATCTTCACTCATGTCAACCCCAATCAGCCAGTGAGTTTAAATCGCACAACATAATATCATTGGCTGCCATTTCATGGCCCCTCCCCAGCCAAGGGGGCTAACTGGGAAAGGAGAAAGCCTGTTCCACAAAAGACATGGCGGCCCCTAATTATTTATTAATTATTTATTAACTTTATTTACACCCCACACCCATCTCCCTAAGGGGACTCGGGGCGGCTAACATGAGGCCAAGCCCAATAACTCATAATGTCATCTGCTCCACATGTTCGGCAGTGGCCATGGCCAATTTTCCTCAATTAGTATACATGGCTCTCTTCATTTCCACTTTCTCCTTAACCCTGTGTAGTAGATCAGGCTATGTGTGATGGGCCAGTCCCAAGTCATCCAATCCAGCGTCATGGCTTTATAAGGATTTGAACCTGTTTCTGCCAAATTCTAGTTCAACATTGTCACCACTACAATAAACAACTTCTTGTTATCATAGTTTTAGTGCTTCATCATGTTCATTTCCCATTACATGGTTGGCTGTATCCAGGGATATGAATACATAACTTGAAAATATTGCTTCCCCTCCCCCTCAAAAAAACATCCAAAAACAGACCATTTAATATAAGGGATGCAATTTTACTACGGTATATAATGAGACGATGGCATCCATGGATTTTGATATCCACAAGAGATCCTAGAACCAACCATGGTGGATACCAAGGGCCCACTGTACTTACAAACCGTGTCCTCATCTAATTCTCTGAAAATTGTAGAGCAGTATTACATTCACATTTCTGATACAAAAGTTAATAACTAATTACATTAACACTGAATAGTTCAAACATTTTGATGCATATCTAAGATATAATTGGGAAGATAAAAACACAGTTCACTGCATTGAAAATTCCCTTCTCCCGCATGATTAGGAACCAAAGGCTTGCCTAAATAAAAAAAATTGCCTGCCATCAGGAGAACACCAACTAAATCTCCCATGAGAGAAAGTGAGACATTCATAGCCACTGAGAAAATTCTCTCCCATGTTCTCTCCAAATATGCTTGTGGTGGTGGTCCAGAAGAGCCAGCATTGTCTGTAAAGAACCTCCAAGGTCATGTGGCCAGCATGATTGATCTACTCACATTTGCATGTTTTCGAACACCTAGGTTGGCAGAAGTTGGGCCTAACAGTGGGAGCTCACCCCACTCCCCGAATTTGAATCGCCCACCTTTTGGTCAGCAAGTTCAGCAGCTCAGTGCTTTAACCCACTGTGCCAGCAAGAGGCCCTAATAATAATAATAATAATAATAATAATAATAATAATAATAATTTTTATTTGTTCTCTGTCTCTCCTCATGGCTTGAGGCAGGGTACAACATATTTTATATCGCATTTTATATTTTTCTTATCCATCTATCTATATTAAAATACATAGCTGAAAGATTAAAATATGATATTAATAGAAAGTAATGTTTAAAATCATAGCTGACTGAGTAGGCCCAACGAAAGCTATAGGTCTTCAGTTCTGTCTTGAATACTTAGTATCAGAGGCAGGGCCGTAGCCAGGATTTTGATCTGGGGGGGGCTGAGTTTGGTTCGGGGGGGGGGCTGAGACTGGGTGGAAGAGGGTCTACCCTAGCAAACCTTTTGTATTGTTATCCCAATAACCCCATTAATGTGGGATATAATGAGCATGGTGATCAGATCATGATTTAAATGCACATAACAGTTTAAATAATGTACCAGTAAGGCCTTTTTCGCGGACCACCCTGAGAATTTCGGGGCTGAAGCCCCTTAGCCGCCCCCTGGCTACATGCCTGATCAGAGGGGATTCCCCCCCCCCCCGGTTCCCGGACTCTGTAAAAGAGTATTCAACACCAAGAAATTCATAGTTTTACCAAGGACACCAGGCTGGAATGATCCCATAATCCCCTATCTCTCCCCCAGGTGGGAACCTAAGGCTCTTTCCATTACTGCAGAGTTGCACCCCCCCACTACACCATGGCACACATGGCAACGCATAATATAAACAAACAGGGGCTGCACCTTAATATATGCAAAAAGCAGATCAGGTGACAAATGTGTCTAGAATATAGGTGACAAATTATACAACAGGTGTCAAAAATATATTTTGTATTCACTGGTATGCAGTTGTAGTACAAAAATATCACAATGGAATCATATAGCAAGCAATAGTACAGTGATATCTACACAATGGTTAAATTCTCATTGAGAAGTTACATCTCAGTTCTACACATTTAAAAGAATAGTCATAAGTCATAGTCAACGATATAAGTACAATAAATCATAATTGGGTATCAAAGAGGTGAAAAAACGTATATCTCTCACAAATCCTATCCCTGTTGTGGCGAAAGTCACTCAGTCTGTACTGGATGCAACAGAGATAAGCCAAAGAGTCCGTAGCGGATTGAAGACTCAAAGTTCGCTATCGCGTGACCTTGGGCATGCAGTGCGCATGCGTCGGTTCGTTGTGCCCGAACCGCAGGGTACGCTTAGTCTTTTGTAGTCTGAAAGAGACGCTTGTTTGTAGTGCGACGTCACTGTAATGGTGAGCCGCAGGACTTGTGGTCCTCGTAGTTTGGATGGATTCTAGTGAGCGTCTGTAGATATGTGAAGGCTGGCAGTGCAGCGGAGGCTTGCCCCTTTGCTCGTCTCACCGTGGTGAGCGGAGCAGGGGGGGGTTGCCTGGCGGCAGAGAGCTCTCCGCAAGCCGGCAGGGGAGGCCGTTTCGTCCTATGGACTTCTTCAGAGGCTTTAATGATGGGCGTCCTCAATTGAATTCAATAGTGTCTTGATAGGCTTTCTCAGTGGCGTGGAGGATGGACCATTCCATGAGCAGGATATCCATGAGCGGAGCACAGGGGCAGATGAACAACGCGACAATTCTTACTACGGTTCAATGAAGCCAAACTTTATTTGTAGGACATCAGCTGACGGGGTTCAGCCCGGCAGAACTAGCTGCTAAAGGGCAAGAGCCCGAACATTCTTAGCATTCAGGTTTTATACAAGCAATGGTGGCAAACCCCATTGTCCCGCCCTTCTTCATGCCTTGTTACTGGCTGGCACCCATGAACTCATTTATCATCCAATTAAACAAAAGCATTCTCTAGCATCTCATACTCCTATTTGTTAATAAACT
>JARBWK010000004.1:76700460-76715511 GCA_030556195.1 Anolis apletophallus
GAAAGTTTACAAAGAAAGTTCTTCAGCAAGGAGATACAACAACAGCCCCCATGGCCGGAACCAAGCACAGCCTCCAAAATATGTGAAATAATGAGAATAAAGAACATAAGAACATAAGAAGAGCCATGCTGAATCGGGCCTCAGCCCATCTAGTCCTGCATTCTGTGTCACACAGTGGCCCACTAGTTGTACACAGGGATCTCTAGCAGAAAGGAGGGCAAAACCTCACCTGCTCCCGACCCCCACAACCAGTACCTGGGGAAATCCTGCCTGCCTCCATCAACACAGAGGTGGCACTTGGATGTCCATTTCAGTAGCTACTGATTCCCTTGGTATCCATGAATCTGTCTAATCCTGCCTTGAAGCTGTCCAGGCTGACCGCTGTCACAACCTCCTCTGGAAGTGAGTTCCATAACCCAATGACCCTCTGGGTGAAGAAATATTTCCCTTTATTACTCCTAACTTTCCTACCTTGGAGCTTTAGGGTTATATAATCAGCATTGAATGTCTGCTGTATATGTGTTCTGTGATTTGCCCTGAGTCCCTTTGGGGTAAGAAGGGCAGAATATAAGTACTGTAAATAAATAATTGTTTTCTACCACTCTAGAGACTGAGGACATGGAGGAATATATTTAAATTGCAGAAAAAGGGATTGATTCCATGTAAATGTTTAGGAAGAACTTCCTGATGGTAAGAGCTGTTCAACAGTGGATTCCAGTGGAATGCAGTTTGACACTGCTTTAAATATCATGGCTCAATGCCACGGGACACTGTTCCATTATCTGGGCAGAGCCACCAGGGGTGCTACAGAGGAAGGATAGTCCATTTTACAGGGGGAAGTTGAAGGAGGAAAACAATGTCCCCTGTTTGTGATGGTTATTCCCCCTCTCCCTTTCCCATATCACAAATCAGGGCTGTTTCCACAACGGGGACATGGGTGGGGGGAATAACAGGAACACAAGGGGAAATGGCTTAACTCCGCAACCCCCATGAAATGGACTATCCTTCTCTCTCTAGCACCCCCTGGTGGCCTCCATCCAGATAATGGAACAGTACCTGCCATGGAATCCTGGAAGTTAAATTCTGGTGAGGCATCAGCACTTTTTTGGCAGGAAAGGCTAAAGACCTTTTGAAACTAAGACTCTCAAAATTCCAGAGCATTGAACCATGGCAGGTAAAGTGGAGTCAAACTGCATTCATTCTACACTACAGTGTAGATGTGTAGACATCATGTCTGTCAAAGCAAATGAGAGAACAAAGCTCAATGTGCTGAAAGGTTTTCTGGAAACCAACTGTATTTTGGCCACTAACAAATTTATTTATTTATTTATTTCTAACATTTCTATCTCGCTCTTCTCTACCCCCAAGGGGGGGGACTCAGAGCGGCCTACTTATTTTCAATTTCGTACTTGACTTACTACTAAAAGACATAGACAAAGACAAAGAGATAAAAGGCCTGTCAATAAAGAATAGAAAATATAAGATATGCGCCTTTGCAGATGACCTGGCTTGCATTATTCCAAATCCTCTAGAAAACATAGGAACATGGCTAGAGAAAATTGAAAAATTCAGCAAGATATCAGGCTTCAAATTAAACAAAAAAAAATCCCAGATGTTGGTTAAGAACATGGACCACACAGAAATCCAAGAACTAGAAAAGAAAGGGGGCATACTAGTGGCAAAACAAGTCAAGTACTTAGGAATAGTTATTACACCGAAAAATTGCCAGTTGACAAAAAATAATTACGAAAAAATATGGAAGGGAATTAAAGAAGATCTAGATAAGTGGAAAAAACTAGACTTATCACTACTAGGACGGATCTCAACGGTGAAAATGAAGGTCTTCCCGGAGTTAAACTTCTTATTTCAAATGCTTCCAATCCTAAAAAGTCAAATACTAATAAAAAGATGGCAAGCAGATCTCTCAGCTTTTATCTGGAGAGGGAAAAAACCTAGAATTAGGATGAAATATCTCCAGGAACTCCCAGAAAATGGCGGCTTCGGGCTCCCAGATTTATTGACATATTACGAGGCTAATTGCATAGAAAACCTGAAAGAGTGGATAGAGGCAAAGGACAAAGATCTACTAACAGCTGAAGGATGGGAAAATAAAGCCGGATGGCATGCCTATTTATTTTACGATAAGATAAAACAAGATAAAAACTTTAAAAATCATATTCTAAAAGCCCCCCTATTCAAGGTGTGGTTAAAATATAAAAAGCTAATGTGCAAAAAGATTCCTCTTTGGGCGTCACCGGTTGAGGCCTTTGCAATATACAAAATAGGAGGAGAGAAATGGCCAACGTATAAGGAAATACTGAAAAAGGCAAACAATACCTACATTTTGAAGTCCCAAGACGAATTGAGAGAATATAGAATAAACTGGCTTCAATATAATCAATTGAAGGCCAGAGTGGCGAAAGATAGAGAGAAGGGCTGGGAGGAGAAAATAACAGAAGGAGGGAAAATATTATTATACTCTGAGAAGAAAAGAGTCAGTAAATTATACAAGCTGATCCTAAACAGTAAACATGAGGAGAAACCAATAAAAGAGTACATGAAGAAATGGAAGAAGAATCTAGGATATAGAATCCCACAGGAAGGGTGGGAAAAAGCATGGAAAAATAATATAAAATTTACCTGTGCATACTCTCTGAGAGAGAACCTCCTAAAGGTGGTATACAGGTGGTATATCACCCCTGCCCAAATTGATAAAATATATAAGACAGGGGAAGATAGATGCTGGAAATGTCAAGCGAATAGAGGGACATTCTACCACCAGTGGTGGTCATGTGGGGAGGCGGTCAAATATTGGAAAAAGGTACATACCTGGATAGAGGAGGTTCTAAAAACTAAAATAGGATTCAAACCGGAGTTGTTTCTGCTAAACATTATAGATCTAAAAAAGAAGGATAAAGGGATGGAAAGACTACTAATACATATGATTACGGCCGCAAGAGTTATTTGGGCAAAACACTGGAGAGAGAAAATGATACCGGATGTGGAAGAAATTAATCTCAAGCTCTTAGATACGGCTGAAATGGATAAGCTGACATTTCTAATGAGAAGAGGACCAACAAAGTACTTTGAGGAGACATGGAAACCCTTTATTCAATATGTCAAAAGAGAAAAAAAAGGAAGAGTTAAAGGGTTTCTGGATCTAATTAAGGACATACAGGAGCTCAATGACAATATGTGAATAGTCTTTTTTCGTTCGATACCGGCGGGCGAAGTTAACCTGTGTACTGTTTGTTTTAACATTGTTTGTATTGTCCGTTTTGTGAAACCTCCCCTTAACCCCACCCCCATTTCCCCCAATGGATGCCCTGTGACCTGTTTGTAATGTCATGTCATGATGTTGTCATGTTATTTTTTTAACCAATAAAAATTTAATAAAAAAAAACAAAAAAAAACAAAAGGTACAATTCGATGCCAACATAATAAATACAATATAAAACCAAAAACAAAGGTGACTTTCATCAGAGGCTACAGTAAAAATACAAAATAATTCAATTAACAAGGACAGCACAACAATGAGTTATATTTTCAAAAAAAACATATCGATTATGTTATTCAAGTGTATATACTTATCTTTACTCAGGCGTTTCTGGAGTCGTATAATACAATGGTATAAAGTATGAAAGTTCAGTCGTAGGTCTTGGTCCAGGTTCCAAGTGTATCACCTTTGTTTTAAACTAACCTCAGTTCCCTTGAGTTAGGGTGAAATGGTGAATTTAAAAATAGAAGTAATTTAAAAGTTATCCTCTTGTGGTTGTTGTGAGTTCAATGCTCCTAACCTGTAATGTTAACAATTATTTAGCATTACAGCTCCAAAGGGTGAATCTTGCCATTTCTTTCTTCTAACGTATTTCAGAAAATTCATATGGGGTTCATAATATGAAAAAGGTGTGCCTAACCCATAAATTATTTCAAATCAAATGCCTTGCAGGTTAAACAACAACATAAAAGCATTTAGAAAAAACAAAACATTAACAGTTGTTGGGCTGTATTACAAAGTAAAAATAAATTACAGGATAAATGAATATCTGGCTCTGGTAGCTAAGATTATAGGGTTTTTTCTCATGCTTTAATTTAAAAAGAACACTTGAGGAAGCAATATTGATGCCCCCAGTAACAAAATAACTTCTGTATTTTCTCTGAGGAGGAAAAAAAAGCTTATGAAAGAAACCTAGAGTGCATAAATCATGGAAAAGGTGAAGCAGCATCTCCCACCTCCTTCCTCTGAGGCATAGAGACTGTGACTTGCCCAAGATCACCCAGTGGGGTTCATGGCTAAGTGGGAATTTGAACCGTGGTCCTAATAGTAAAACCATTATACCATGCTGGCTCTCGGTCGTCCTAATACTCTATAAATATTATAAGGTAGGTCTTTTCTTGAATATAATTCTAGAGATGACATCTGCCTCCATCCTATTTCACTTCATATTTCGCAAAGATTTTTTTTCTTGTTTCCAATGGAAGGCCTAAAATTTCTGCCAATTTTGGAAAGTCAGCTTTTCAGACCAGCAGCACTTGAAAGTATGTTCCCAATTGATTCCATCCCCTACACCATGGGAAAATGTTATACATACTTAATTCAGTGAACACTTCAGTAATTACTCTCCCCCCCCCCTAAGGTTGTGATATATGCCAAAACTCTAATCTCACATAGCTAAATTAGTGTACATCACCTACATCGCTTACTACACTGTTTTGATGGGGGCCTCCTTTAGAAATCGAGGTGTTGTCCTAGAAGGTAAAGAGGGGGAATATTGGGGAATCAGGTAGCCCTCCAGATCCAGTTGCTGGACTGCATTTCCCAACATTCCTTAGCGTTGGCTAGGGCTGCTGGGTCTTATAGTCTGACACCATCTGCAGTACCATGTGATTCCCATCTGGGATACAAACAGGCCTGAGTCCATAAACAACTGATTTAGTTTTTAAAATAGCAAAAGTGCAAATCAGTTTAGTGTGAACTGAGGGCCCTTCCACACAGCCATATAACCCAGAATATCAAGGCAGAAAATCCCACAATATTTGCTTTGAACTGCTATCTGAGTCCACACTGCCATATATTCCCGTTCAAAACAGATAACGTGGGATGTTATTCAACTTTGTGGAAGGGGCCTGAAAAACAAATAGCAATAAATTGTATTTCATGAATACCTGGGGTTGCCACAGCTGCTAAATGTTCAAAGTAGATTGTATCTACACTGTAGAAGTAATGCACATCAACACCACTTTAGCTGCCATGACAGTGCTAAGGAATAATTGGAGTTGCAGTTGTACAGTTTGTCCAGATTTCTCTGCCAAAGAGTGCTATTACTTCTCAAACTACAGCTTCCATGATTCCACAGCATTGAGCCATGGCATGTAAAGTGGTATCAAACTGCATTAATTCTAATTGTCGCCCTTACAACTTCCTTGGAATACCCAGCAATAAAAGAGAGAGTGGAACAAGCCCATTCAAGTTGATCTGAATTCCACATCCCTCCCCCAACTTCTCCCCAAGGTGGGTTGCATGTATACCAAGTCAACATTGTTTACATTTTTGTCTGCATATGATGCTACTTCTGGATGGCATACGATCCGCATCTAACCATTCTGGCTCTATTTTTGGTAGACAGCTGCAAGGGAGGCTAAAGTGGCATAGTTGGATGATATGGGCAGATTGCCAAACTATTTGATTAGCCTCCCACCCCTTATGTTATTAAATGCTGGCATAGGTCTTACCACGCTTACGAGCATTCAAAACTCAACAATAGCCAAGAAAAGATTAAAGTTTCTCAAAATAAAGTTTTACTAAGTGCTATCCAATGTGTTTATCTAATCTGAAAGAAGGGCCTCTCTTGATACTGTGTGGCGCTGCAGTGCTTTAGAATAAAGAGGAAACGGGGATCGCATAGGGATCAGAAATGAATGGATGGATCAGACCAAGGGATTATCTCTCTCCCATGTTTTCCTCTAACATAAGGCATCCAACCTCCTAAAAGAAGTCCACAAACAAGACACAACACAACTGAAACACCACTCTCTTGGTCATCTTCCCTAGCAACTGGCTTTAAGGAGCATAGTTTCTCTAATGCTGGAGATAGATCAAGATATAGATATAAAGCTATATATAGCTATATAGATATGTGTACACACCCACAATTTGCCAACATTTGTAGCATTTTCCAGCATGACCTTCTGCAATTTTTTCTAAAGCCACCCAAGCTGGAGGTTATCATTACATATGTTTAGTTACATGCTGTGCAAGGAAGTACTACTTCATTTTGAATTGCCCAATACTCAGCTTCATAGGAATCTCCAGGCTGCTGAGAAGCAGATGGGTTTTTCCATTGCCACTTTATCTAGCTCAGTGTGTCTCAACCTTCCTAATGCTGCGACCCCTTAATACAGCTCCTCACGTTGTGATGACACCCAACCATAAAATTATTTTTGTTGCTACTTCATAATTGTAATTTTGCTACTGTTATGAATTGTAATGTAAATATCTGATATGCAGGATGTATTTTCATTCACTGGACCAAATTTGGCACAAATACCCAATACACCCAAATTTGAATACTGGTGGGGTTGGGGTACGGATCGATTTTGTCATTTGGGAGTTGTAGTTGTTGGGATTTACAGCTCACCTACAATCAAAGAGCATTCTGAACTCCACCAATGATGGAATTGAACTAAACTTGGCATAAGGAACTCCCATGATCAACAGAAAATACTGGAAGTGTTTGGTGGGCATTGACTTTGAATTGTAGAGTTGTAGTTCACCTACATCCAGAGAGTACTGTGAACTCAAACAGCACTGTGGATCTGGACCAAAATTGGCACGAATACTCAATATTCCCAAATATGAACACTGGTGGAGTTTGGGGAAAATAGACCTTGACATTTAGGAGTTGTAGTTGTTAGGATTTATAGTTCACCTACAATCAAAGAGCACCCTGAACCCCACCAAGGATAGAATTGGGCCAAACTTCCCACACAGAACCCCCATGACCAACAGAAAATACTGGGTTTTCTATTGTTCTTTGGTGACCCTTCAGACACTCCCTCGTGACCCCCTCAGGGACCACAGGTTGAGAAATGCTGATCTAGCTGATGTCTGAAAACCTCTGTTGTGTTCACTATTTTACACACATTTTTTCAGACCTAAAAAATTCTCAACAATGTAACTTTGCTCTATGTGGGAATTGTTCAGCCAATTGATCAGATAAATTATACATAAATTGCTAGCTGTCGGGGTTAAAAACAACTTTGTAGTTCTATGTCTTTGGCAGGAAAGTGTATATATGTGTATGTGTCATCTCTGGCATTACTTCGTGAATGAAGATACTTAGGAAGGACTCATCCCACACTTTCTACAAGCGCGTTGATGCTTTTCGGAGGTTTGATGTGTCCTTCGAGCCTGTGCAATTGACCTTTCTGGTGGAGAGCAGTGTGCACAGAACTGGCCTCACCCTTTAAACCAAAGGTTCGTCTGCCGGGGCCTAGCAAGCTTGGATGGTGGCAGCAAAGTCCTCAGGTCGTAGGTTTGGTTTGAGTTTCCTTCTCTAGATGGTTGACCTTACAGGGTTAGACGAGCACCATCTGCCCAGGTTTGAAATTAGAGTTTTCCTTCCTAGTATGGTTGCCAAAAGCTAGAGAGCCCATCCTGCCAGTTGACGCTTTTTGTCAGACCCTTCGGTTGTGACCTGTCTGGGATGGGAGGCCCTACCGGTGGCTATTATGCCACCGCCAGCATAGCTCACAACTTCAGTAGGGTACGCAAGCCTCTCCCCCATGACAAGGGGCGCAATGGAGAGAATGTGTATGTGTATACACACAAACTCACACACTGTGGGCTGATTTAAGAGGGAAAGGGTAAGTACCTTTGTTTTTGGTTACTATTTGTCATAAGGCATGATCTAACAAACATAGTAAAACTTCTATTTGGTGGCTGAATCTAACCAAATAAGCCTCCCCATTTGGTCCACATAGGTATCATGCAAAAGATGATTAGTAGTGGCCAAAGGCACATCCTTGAGGTAGAGGTTGAAGGGGCTTTGTTTGCTACTTGGTCTTAAGGATTGAGAAAGATTAAATGGGAAATACTTTACAGAATTGCCAAATGGGCTCTGGGCAGAGAGGGAATGCTGAGCCTTGTGCCTTGAGAGGATGAATCATGCTGCATGTCATGTAACTGGCCTCGTTAAATTCTAGTGCCACCTCTTCTCTTGCTTGCCCTCCCAAGTACCACGTACCGCCCAATTTACAATCTCTTAATATCCCTATGGCAACTGTGGCAGCTGTTTACATGGCAACGCAAAAGAAAAACATTTCATGTATTTTTAACTTCACTTTAATGGAATTTAGCAGCTGGATACACAACTAAGAGGCAGCAACATATGAGAGGGATGGCCAGATTCTTCCTCAACCCTCAATATACTCTTTAGAAAGTCCTGGCAACAAACTGAGAGCAACTGTTGAGTGTAGATCCTTGGAATATGGTACCATTCACATTCAGTAATATTTTAGGATTTCCATATAGTCTGGCATACAAATTGTAGACAGATCTCTACCTTAAAAGGCCTCTGTGACCAAAGTAGCCTTCAACAATTTATCAGCTGCTTACTCCATACAGAAAGAAATCGCCAGACAATAATATCATTGGCACAACGAAGGCCACAACTCTATTAGTTACAGCTGTAAATGGAATTGGCCCAAAAACATGGATCCCAGATGCATTGACCAAACCAGAACCCATGGGATGACAAGGGAAGTGACTATGTGGCCACCAGGTGGTGCTGTAAAGGCATCCTTCCAGGATTGGCCAAACCTGCCTCTTTCTCTTACACTACAAGTTTCAAATTTCTACTTTAATTCCAGGATCAAAGGACCCAAGCCAGTCCTCACAAAGTTGTGACAGAATGATAATGTACATAGCAACTACCCAAGATAGAAAAATAGCAATAGAGACTAGTTGGGCTGGATGCCCTGAACGCGACTAAAAGAAAGAGTTCCTGAGAGGTGCCTTTATATCTTCCAACTTGACCAGAGTGAAACCAGCAATCTTCACTCATGTCAACCCCAATCAGCCAGTGAGTTTAAATCGCACAACATAATATCATTGGCTGCCATTTCATGGCCCCTCCCCAGCCAAGGGGGCTAACTGGGAAAGGAGAACGCCTGGTCCACAAAAGACATGGCGGCCCCTAATTATTTATTATTTATTTATTAACTTTATTTACACCCCACACCCATCTCCCTAAGGGGACTCGGGGCGGCTAACATGAGGCCAAGCCCAATAACTCATAATGTCATCTGCTCCACATGTTCGGCAGTGGCTATGGCCAATTTTCCTCAATTAGTATACATGGCTCTCTTCATTTCCACTTTCTCCTTAACCCTGTGTAGTAGATCAGGCTATGTGTGATGGGCCAGTCCCAAGTCATCCAATCCGCGTCATGGCTTTATAAGGATTTGAACCTGTTTCTGCCAAATTCTAGTTCAACATTGTCACCACTACAATAAACAACTTCTTGTTATCATAGTTTTAGTGCTTCATCATGTTCATTTCCCATTACATGGTTGGCTGTATCCAGGATATGAATACATAACTTGAAAATATTGCTTCCCTCCCCTCAAAAAACATCCAAAAACAGACCATTTAATATAAGGGATGCAATTTTACTACGGTATATAATGAGACGATGGCATCCATGGATTTTGATATCCACAAGAGATCCTAGAACCAACCATGGTGGATACCAAGGGCCCACTGTACTTACAAACCGTGTCCTCATCTAATTCTCTGAAAATTGTAGAGCAGTATTACATTCACATTTCTGATACAAAAGTTAATAACTAATTACATTAACACTGAATAGTTCAAACATTTTGATGCATATCTAAGATATAATTGGGAAGATAAAAACACAGTTCACTGCATTGAAAATTCCCTTCTCCCACATGATTAGGAACCAAAGGCTTGCCTAAATAAAAAATTGCCTGCCATCAGGAGAACACCAACCAAATCTCCCATGAGAGAAAGTGAGACATTCATAGCCACTGAGAAAATTCTCTCCCATGTTCTCTCCAAATATGCTTGTGGTGGTGGTCCAGAAGAGCCAGCATTGTCTGTAAAGAACCTCCAAGGTCATGTGGCCAGCATGATTGCCATAGCGGTATCTATTGATCTACTCACATTTGCATGTTTTCGAACACCTAGGTTGGCAGAAGTTGGGCCTAACAGTGGGAGCTCACCCCGCTCCCCGAATTTGAATTGCCCACCTTTTGGTCAGCAAGTTCAGCAGCTCAGTGCTTTAACCCACTGTGCCAGCAGGAGGCCCTAATAATAATAATAATAATAATTTTTATTTGTTCTCTGTCTCTCCTCATGGCTCGAGGCAGGGTATAACATATTTTATATCGCATTTTATATTTTTCTTATCCATCTATCTATATTAAAATACATAGCTGAAAGATTAAAATATGATATTAATAGAAAGTAATGTTTAAAATCATAGCTGACTGAGTAGGCCCAACGAAAGCTATAGGTCTTCAGTTCTGTCTTGAATACTTAGTATCAGAGGTGATCCCCCCCTTTTCCAGGACTCTGTACATGATTCTTCAAACCCAAGAAATTCATAGGTTTGCCAAGGACACCAGGCTGGAATGATCCCATAATCCCCTATCTCTCCCCCATGTGGGAACCTAAGGCTCTTTCCATGGCACACATGGCAACGCCCCTGTAACCCAAACTAGCATCTGACCAATTTGGCTATTATTTATTAATTGGATTCTTTTTTTAAAATTGATGAAGCTCCTGTTTTATTAATGGACTCTGGCTACCCAGTGTTCCTAGGGCTTTCTACACCCCCCATGAACTCTTATGGACTTTAATCAACTTTTCATGGACTTTGGAACCCTATACCAAACCCTTGTGAACTCTTATGATATTTTACTGATCTATAGGAACCTTTGGTAGAGGGAGGGGAGGACTGCCAGGGCATCCTTTGGTCTTGTATGATTTATCCCTTGCATGTTCCCTTCCCATATGTGTGCAGTATTAAATAAGAAGAAAAAGCCACTTTTTCTATGGATCCAGCACCACATGGCTTCAGGAAGCACCCTCATGCTTCCTGAGCTACTTATCCCCTAACAAAAGGTCTCACCAGAAACTCTTTGCATGAACAATAAGGTAATGGCTCTTATCACCCCAGCCCTCGGAGGACCAAAACAGCTAGCTCACCTGAGAGATGAGACCTATGGACAATTTAATCGCCTCACACAAAGGTGTATTCCTGTCTGCGAGGAATTTGGGATCACCGCTGTTTCTTTTCCTTTATGTCCACACCTCTGGCCGAAACTGATCCAAGATATCATCTACAAATCCCATATCCAGGACTTAAGGACAACAAAAGGGTCTGACTTTTGGGTCAGACAAAGATGTATTCTCCGGGAACTTGCACAATAGAAAAGTTAGCTTGAGGGCTAAAGCCATTTTGCAAACATTAGTCATGTAAACCAGTCAACTGGACATTTCTTCATTGTTTCCCTGTTGCCCGCCTCCTTTCCACCCCATTGGCTGAGAGGCCAAAGTAGGGCTTCTAAAAGCAGACTGCTTTTAGAAGTTTCTTTGTAATGCAGTTGTTTGCCTTCAAGTCAACCCCTAACTTGGGGATGGAGGTGTATTGACTTTATACCAAATACTGAATGCTATTCTGCAAAATGGAGAACACCAGATTGTTGGATTGAGGCCAATATAGCTGGAATACCAATGGAAAAAAGTTCAGGACTCAGCAGTGGGGGTGGGATTAAAGACTAATTTCATTACTTAATCTTAATGACACTGTTATTTTGGCTGAGAGATTGAAAACAGTTCTACAAGATTTTGCACATAGAGACAAGTGCATATTTCTTCATAAGAGATCATTACTAAAATATCTTGCGCTTGTTCCATTGCTTTATCTCTGTCTGTTGTTGCTGATGTCCTTCACTGCTTTTCTCTGAATATACAGAAGAATTTCTTATGTTTTCCTTTACTTATTCTACATACTGACTGTTAGGTAATTTCCCCCCATTGCCCTGGCAACCTGTTTCCTTTTTCCATCTCCTGTTGCATTTGCCTTGACATTGAAAGTCTGCTACAATGAAATGGATGCTAAAAAGCAGGCTGCTTTTAGAAGCTTCTTTGTAATGCAGTTGTTTGCCTTCAAGTCAACCCCATCACAGAGTTCTTAGCAAGATTTGTGCAGAGGGGCGTTGGCATTGTCTCCCATTGAGGTTGAGAGAATGTGACTTGCCCAAAGCTACAGATAAATGGGGACTTGAAACCAGGATCCCTGATGCAATCACAATGCCAAACAGCTACCTTAGGGCACATCTACCTGGAAGCATTAATGCACTTTGACACCGCTTTAACTACCATATTTTATTTATTTATTCAACTTATATACCACCACTCCCAAAGACTCAGGGTGGTTCACAGAGGTACAGCATACACAATTTAAGACAACAATTTAAAACAAAATTAAAATTCAGTTAACACAACTCAAAATGCCTGCTGAACAGATGGATTTTGCAAGCTCTGCGAAGGTCACCAGGTCCCATAGCACTGGACCTCAGGGGAAGAGCATTCCAAAGCGATGGAGCAATGATTGTGAAAGCCCTACGTCTGGTCGCTGTCAAACGAAAGATCCTGCAACAGGGAATTTCCAATAGGTTTTGATCTTCTGAACACAGCGATCTAAATTAAGGGATAAGGCGATCCCTCAGATACACTGGCCCCAGACCATACAAGGCCTTAAAAGTGAGAAATATGTTATGGAATTGTGAGAATGGTAGTTTTACAAGTCTCTGTCAATGACTACTGGTGCCTCATCAAACTACAAATTCTAACATTGAGCCATGACAGTTCAAAGTGATGTCAAACTGCCATCATTCTACAATGAAGATGTACTCTTAGTTAAGAACTGTACTAAAAGGAGGCTTTCATAGTTTGATGGAACCAGTACGTAGGTTAATTGTGAGTGAGACCTTTCTCCGGTAGCACTGCAACAGGTACACTGATCTAAGCTGGAAGGAGAGGCTCCTGGGGACTGAAGCTGGGCAACTGAACTGGCTTTCAAGACAGAGTACACCCTGCCTAAAACCAAATATAATCCTCCATCCAGATGTGTTCTTGATCCCAGTTTCTCCTTACTTGCCTCAAACTATTGCTTCGTTACACACCTAAATTAAGGTCACCAATTAAAACTCTGGGATGACCAGATGGGAAACAAAAATAGTATTTCATACTCTATTGACACCAAGCCTGAATGCCAGTTGTCTTTCCAAAAGTTAGTAAAGTTGCAGAGCTCATACAATACTACAGACCAACATAGGATGTCATTTCCTCTTGTCAGGAAAGGGAATGTGTGGCCCTTAAGATGTTGGTATAAAAAAAGAAATGGTTGGGAAGCTGCATTAAGGAATGATGGTGGGGAAAGAGTCAATAAAGGGTATGCCAAAGCAGCCCTAAAGAATGGCCACACAAAGCCAGTGTTTCAAAACTACAACATACGCTTAGTTATTTTACACAGTCAATAATTACACATTATTGGGAGAGGACCTGAAATATTAGCAACGAAAGTTGGGAGATGAACTTCCAATAATAATGGTAGTGGTAGTGATGGTGATTATCCACTAATGCAGTGTTTCCTAACCGTTGTTCTGTGGCACACTTAGTGTGCCATGAGCGATCACCTGGTGCCATGGAAAACCTCTCTTCCCCCTTTCTTCCCCTCCTGCCGAACTCCTGCTGCTTGGGGGAGGAGGAGGAAGGGCCAGGCGGGCAGCGAAGAAGAAGAAGGGGCTGGGGCACCGCTCTCCTTGGCCTTTTCCCCAGCCAGCCCCAATTGAGGGAGGGTGGGGAACGGAAGTGGAAGTGCGCTTGTCTGGGCACATGCACACTAACTCCCTGGTGGCAGACATTCACCTTCCTCCTGCATCGGTGAAGGAAGCGAAGGAGCCAGCTGCTTCCCAGAGGCGCCTGCCCGGCCCTGCTGCATCCCAGGTGAGGCCCCGCACCCCTTCCTCGGTCCAGCCCCCCCCCCGAAGCCCCTTGGGAGAAAGGGCCCCAAAGGGATAAGGGGCCTTCCTTTGCAGGGGAAAGGGTTGGGGCCTGGCAGGAGGGCCTCGGAGAAAGGAAAGGCAGGCGAGATTCCGTGAGGGACTCCTCTCGCCAGGCTTCTCAGCCTTCCTCCCAAATTTCAAGGTCTATTGTCCCCAAACCCCATCGGTGTTCACAATTGGGCATATTGGGTATTCATGCCAAGTTAGGTCCTGATCAGGCATACAGGCCAGGGGGGCTAGCTTCAGCCCCGAAATTCTCAGGGTGGTCCGCGAAAAGGCCTTACTGGTACATTATTTAAACTGTTATGTTTATTCACATCATGATTTGATCACTATGCTCATTATATCCCACATTAATGGGGTTATTGGGATAACAATACAAAAGGTTTGCTAGGGTAGACCCTCTTCCACCCAGTCTCAGCCCCCCCGAACCAAACTCAGCCTCCCCCGAACCAAAATCCTGGCTACGGTGCCCTGGTCCTGATCCAACATTGTTTTTGTCCACGGTGCTTCTAGATATAGGTGAACTCAACTCCAAACTCAAGGTCAATGCCCACCAAACTCTTATAGCATTTTCTCTGGTTATGGGAGTTCTGGGAAGTTTGTGTCTTTCTACCATTCCTGCCAGGATTTCTATGTTGTGTTCCATCAAACAGTTAATGTAGTTCAACGCTGCTCTAATCACCATGGCTTAATGCAATAGAATCCTGGGAGTTACAGTTTAGTGAGGCTCCAGCACTCTTCTTGCAGAGGAGAAAGACTTGTTGTCCACAACCCCACCATCCCATACAAAGCCGTAGCAGTTAAAGTGTCAAGATGCATTAATTTTATAGTGTAGATCAGGCATGGGCAAACTTAGTCCCCGGGTGTTTTGACTTCAACTCCTATAATTCCTAACAGTTTACCAGCTCTTATCAAAGGCTTTGATGGCCGAATCACTGGGTTTTGTGA
>JARBWK010000004.1:77424085-77455716 GCA_030556195.1 Anolis apletophallus
ACTCTCCTCAGGACGACACTAGCTTTGGCCCACTGACTCTATCAGACTTTGGCCTACCAACTCTTTCAGTGCTTGACTCACACTTTTGTAATAGCCAGTTAATTTTTAATATTTCTGACGGGTTTTATGATATAACTGCAGAAAAGGGAGTTGGCAGTAATCTTTTTATCTTTCTTATTCTTTCCCCCCTCTTTATTTAGACACTTTAGTTTGCTAGTAAGTCACATATTCATTGTTTTTCTTTTTCATTTTGTATCTATTTAGGAGTCTGTGTATTGTCTTTGTAGTTTTCTTTTTCTGTATGTTTTATTCCATTTTTACTCTATGTAGATTTTAATCAATAAAGATGCTTTTTAAAAGAAAGATAACCTCTTTCCTGTCACATTTATGGCTGGCCTTATCTTGTATCCTTTTCTCTTTCTTTCTTTCATTCCGATTCCTTCTCCCAGTCCTAGAAGAAACTTCTCAAAACTCAAACTGTGCTGTGCATGAGACAACAACTTCTCACATGTCATGAATACTTCCATAGCTCTGTTGAATCCTGAGTAACCAACAACCCGATTAAGGACTAACAAGACAGGAACTGAATGCAGGTATAACCTTGCAATGAGGCATGGCCTGGTGGCAGCCTCAGGCAGTGGATTCTCAGCATCATTCGAGATTATGGGTTTTGTTTGGGTCCTACCCTGCCCTACCTTTGTAAATCTAATTAAAAGTACTGAAAATGGACTACACCTGATGAGACAATAGCAGAATTAGGTACATTTTTTTGTGGGTTCTTGTGTAGAAATAGTGTTTTTCCTAGAGTCACATATGGACCAATTAGGACCATCAGGCTTCAGAAGCCTCTATTTAGGAAAAAAATGTGCTTAAAAATACAGGTTTATTGAATTCCTCCTGGGCAAGAGGCAATTAAACCCAGGATCCTATAAATTTTAAATGCAACATCAATATAAAAAGTTTTCCCGGATACCACTGTGGTGCAACTGATTGTTTTACTGAAATTTCTAGACTTATATATCAGTGTAAGTAAGTTAAGTCGAAAGTGGGAGAGAATATGCTGTGTTTGTTTGCTTGAAGAATGGTTGGCTGCTCCATAGACCACAAAATGCAAAACCCATCCACTAGTGTCACTGTTTTTCTGATAGAGTAGCATCTCAGCAAGGTTTTGAGTGAAGGTGGCAAACAATTAGAAGCGAATGTCTCGTAAGAGGACATTTGGACACAACATACTCCGCTGACTAAGGTTCTTCTTCACTTAGTTTATGGCAGTCTACTCATAATCAAACACACAACTGGTCAGAGAAATTCAAAAGAAGGAACAACAGGATAATGAGAAGTTGGTTCATATCAAGGGTCTGTCTGCAAGGGCCACATATGGCAATGCAGTGGCAGTCTTGGCTCACTGTTTTCCCTAGTACAACTGGTCTTACTTTAGTTCTCAATGAATTTCTGAATAACGAAACCAAAGGTTCCAGTGAGTGACATCAACGCTAGTGGACTTCTCAGGGCCCACGATCCCAACCATTTGCTTCATAATAATACTTATCAGGCTTGCTTTTTTCTCCTCTCCATGGGATGCCCATTTTCCACCCTACTTTTTAATGAACAAATTAAAAGTCTTTGTTGGAGTTCAGCCTGTGTTTGTGTTCCAGGATCAAAGTGCTTCTGATGTGGGGAATGATGATGTCACTGAGGGTCAAGATGGAGATGGTTTGGTCAATGATATTAATGCAGAGAATGACACAAGGACACCTGTTCAAAATGTAGTTTCCCATGAGAATGTTCCTGGGATGTTAGTTTACTCCCTGACCCAGAGAGTTCCCAAGATTTGGGGTTTGAAAACAACTTGACACCTGGAAAAACTAATGAGTAGCTAGATAAGGAGCACATAGACAGATGGCTGGAATTTAGCCAAGATAGACAGCTCAGCCAAGGTCTTCGCCGTTCTTGCAGGCTTCGAGAGATAAGAACAAGAGGAAGTCAAGGAAAACAAAACCAATTTTTGGTTGCTGGGAATAGCCTATAAAGTTCTCACCAGGGAAAATCTAGTCAAATGAAGCATCGTTTCAGAATGGAAGCCTTGCTTGGAAGCCTTGCTTCTATGGAAGCCTTGCTTGGAAGACTCATGTTAAAGATTTCTTGTTCATGGTTTGACTCGTCTCTTAAAATTATATACTCATGCTGTGGATTAAAGTTTTCCTGCCTCTGTGAATTTTGTTATAAGAATTTGGACTTTGCTTTTGAACTTTGCTGAACCCTGCCTTGGAATTACTTTGTTCTTGCTTATCTTCCTACCTTATTGGACTTATCTATTTTCTTAAAGCCTATTTTTACCTTGCTGTTTTTACTTATCTTCAATTAAAAAAAAGGATTGTTTTCCTACTCTACGTGTGGTGTTTTAAAACCAGAGGGTTATTCCTGTTCTGGAGTGCAACAGGCTTCTTGATTGTCCTCTGAGGTCAAATTATATGTGGAGCTTTTAGCATGTGAAAACTGCAATAGCAAATCCCTTTCCTAAAAATAGCAGTCACAAATCCAAACCCTCTAATCAAAAATTTGGTGTTGAGTCTGAAAAGTATTTCAGTATGGGGAAAGCACTGAATGGGAATAATTTGTCCATCCAACCTTATCATTAGCAACTAAATACCATCTTTTACAAATATATATTTATGCTGCTTATGTGATGTATTTAGATTTTAAATGGTTATTATTAGATCCCATACCAATATTTTAGGACTCGCTCATGAACATTTTGACATTCTCCACCTTTTCTTCACTCTTTCAAGCAAAGACTAGGAGTCCCGGTGGTGCAGTGGGTTAAACCCTTGTGCCAGCAGGACTGCTGCTCGATAGGTCAGAGGTTTGAATCTGGGAAGAGTGGGTTGAGCTCCCTCTGTCAGCTCCATCTCCCTATGTGAAGACATGAGAGAAGCCTCCCACAAGGATGGTAAAACATCAAACATCGGGTGTCCCCTGGGCAACGTTCTTACAGATAGCCAGTTCTCTCACACCAGAAGCGACTTGCAGTTTCTCAAGTCTCTCCTGACATGGAAAAAAAATTTAAAGACTGAAAAAGTGGTTGTGTGAAAGCCAAGTGAGTGAAACAACTATGTCAGAGCCTATTAGTAGAACATGTCCTCAGCACATAAGTGGTCTACCCAACTCTGGATTAGCATTGCCATATGTGGCCCATGCAGATGGGCCCTTGATAACTTCTCGTGATCCTGTTGTTACTACTTTTGAACTTTTCTGACCAGTACTGTGTTTGATTGTGAATGGACTGCCATTAACTAAGCGAAGAAGAACTTTAGTCAGTTGAGTATGTTATGTTCAAATCATAAGCGTCCTCTTGGGAGACATTCACTCCTAATTGTTTGGGAAAATATCTTTTATCAAATCCCGGCAAAATGCAACTGCCAAACAAGAAATGGTAAACTAGAGTAGAAGAACTGCCAACACATTTTTCAGACCTGACCTGGATCACTTTCAGCTTCCACAGGCGACTTTTTGAGACCTACAATAATTTACTTGATACAGTACTGCAGTACCATATCTTGCAAATGTGCTTCATCACAAAAAGATTTTTTTTAAAAAATCAAAGTGGCCATTTATAACACTTGTTATACAATACCTTCAAACCTGGAACAACTTGTTCAAGTTAGTAACAGAATAGGAGGACAAAGGATACCTATCTAACTAAAAAGAAAGGAGGAAGAGATAACTGGGTCACTGCTTTGCAAGACACAATCCGACATTTAATAACACTGTGAACCTGGACACACATGTGTGCACCCATTTTTCTCCCAGGCTCTGCAAAAGATTTGTTGGAAGTCCTGCAACACCAGTAGGTCACAATATATGCTTCCAGGTATAAACTGTGCATCACTAAAACATCCAGGTAGACCAAACTGAGAACGTATGGGAGCCTTTCCAAATCTGCAGACTGCCAGAAGTATTGATTGTTCCCCAATTATTGCTGGGGGTTGTAGCCCAATACACACTGATGTGCCTGGGTTGAGGATTGATAACATAAAGGATGTAGGGGCATATCTCTTTCTCTTCTCAATATTAGTAGGATTTCCTGCTTAGTTACTTTGTATACTCACTTGCAATAGTGCCTGACCACCAGACTATGTCAGTTAAGTATGAAGTTCCTAGAAAAATCAAGAAACAGAAAATATTAACAATATATGGATAAAAACAATGTCTATTTAGATACACATACCTTTCACAAATTACAAAATGTTGCCGCTTCTCTCAGAGATTCCAGTTTGTGCGAAATCTAACGGTGGTCATCTTTACAATACTATCATTGAGACTGTTAAGCCTGATTAACTTGTAGCTGCTACTGTTTAAGATGTGAAGTGTGATTCCAAGTCATTTGGCTCTTCATCTTTAACAATGCTGAAAATGGTACTGCACATATGGTTAATTTTATCCACGTAGACTCTAGAGCAGTGTTTCTCAACCTTCCTAATGCCGCGACCACTTAATGCAGTTCCCTATGTTGTGGTGACTCCCAACCATAAAATTATTTTTGTTGCTACTTCATAATTATAATTTTGCTGTTGTTATGAATTGTGATGTAAATATCTGATATGCTAGATGTGTTTATATTCACTGGACCAAATTTGGCACAAATATCAGATATACCCACATTTGAATACTGGTGGGGTTGGGGGGGATTGATTTTGGCATTTGGGAGTTGCAGTTGCTGTCATTTATAGTTAACCTACAATCAAACAGCATTCTGAACTCCACCCATGATGAAATTGAACCAAACTTCGGTACACAGAGCTTCCATGACCAACACAAAATATTGGAAGGGTTTGATGGGCATTGACCTTGAGTTCTGAAGTTCTAGTTCATCCACATCCAGAGAGCACTGTGAACTCAAACCATGATGGCTCTGGATCAAACTTGGCACCAATACTCAATGTGCCCAAATGTGAACACTGGTGGAGTTTGGGGGAAATAGACTTGACACTTGGGAGTTGTAGTTGTTGGGATTTATATTTCGCCTACAATCAAAGAACATTCAGAACCTCACCAATGAGAGAATCAGGCCAAACAACCCACACAGAACCCCATGAACAACAGAAAATACTGTATTCCCTGATGATCTTCGGCAACCCCTTTGACAACCGCTCGTGACCCCCCAGGGGCCCGTTCCCCAGGTTTAGAAATGCTGCTCTAGAGAAAAAAATCATATATCTAATACCATTCACAAGCATATATTTGCCCTAAATTGTTTGCATATGATTTAACACAAGTTATTTCAGAACACATTTTGCTAGACATACCAATACACTCCTGAGAGTACCCTTTGGCATCAACATTGAACATTATTACCCATTATTTTTTAAAGTCAGTAGGACAAAGGGGTATTTTTGACCTGTAAACAACACTTGTTGCCTCAGAAGAAAAATATTAACCATTATTCCAGTTTTTCAAAGTTTTATATACATGTTGTAATCTATGATGTTCTGTAAATAGTATTAAAATTGAAGACGTAACTTTTTGAACAGCAGTTGACCTGCTGCATCTGTCAGGATTTGAAGAACATGGAAAACTATCTTTATATTGGTATTTCTCACAACAACTTCCAAGCAAAATGCTGAAAATAACACATTATGCAATATATCAGTTGTACTTCTTCTAAAAAGATAGGAGCTACCTACCACTGGCTTTCTAGAAAACCAAATCTGTCATTTGATTCTCATTCAGAGTTCACTTACAAAACATCCAACCCAAGGCTGAACACAATCAGACGATTGTGGAAAATGCAAAGTAGACAAGCTGGAGAGTTAGTTGATACTGTCAGCTGGTAGCGATGCCGCTTCATATAATGTGTTGTGTTTTCAGGACAGTCTCTGCTCTCACAACACATGCAATAGGAATCATGTAGCCTTCCAGTGGCAGTTGGATGGCAGCAACTCACAATTCATTGCCCTCTTGAAAGCAAATTCCCTTCTACATCTGAAAGTGCATCCCAATGAACATCCCAGTTAATGTATGCAGACAGGACAATCTCTGCATTTAGATACACACCCAATTTATGTTTGTGCTAGCTAATATATATAAAATCATGGAAAGTAGGCTGTTAGGAATTTTGGAAGTTGAAGTCCAAAACACCTGGAGGGCCAAAGTTTGCCCATGCCTGATCTAAACTGTAGAATTAATGCAGCTTGGTTCTACTTCAACTGCCATGGCTCAATCATAGTTGTAGTTTAGTGAGTAATCAACACTCTTTGATTGGCTATAGGCCAACTTCTATGATTCCCATTGCATGGAGCCATGACAGTTAAAGCGGTGTAAAACTGAATTAACTCTACATTTTTTGTTGTTTTTATTTGTTCAGTCACTTCTGACTCTTCGTGACCTCATGGACCAGTCCACGCCAGAGCTCCTAGTAGTCACCACCCCAGTTCCTTCAGAGTCAAGCCAGTCACTTCAAGGATACCATCCATCCATCTTGCCCTTAGTTGACCCCTCTTCCTTTTTTCTTCCATTTTCTCCAGCATCATTGTCTTCTCTAAGCTTTCCTGTCTTCTCATTATGTGGCCAAAGTACTTCATATTTACCTCTACTATCCTTCCCTATAATGAGCAGTTGGGCTTTATTTCCTGGAGTATGGGCTGGTTGGATCTTGTGGTCCAAGGCACTCTCAGAACTTTCCTCCAACACCACAGTTCAAATGCGTCTATCTTCCTTTGCTCAGCCTTCCTTATGGTCCAGCTCTCACATCTATAGGTTACTACGGGGAATATCATTGCTTTGACTATGTGGATCTTTGTTGCCAGTGTGATGTCTCTACTCTTCACTACTTTATCGAGATTGGTCATTGCTCTCCTCCCAAGAAGTAAGCGTCTTCTGATTTCCTGGCTGCAGTCTGCGTCTGCAGTAATCTTTGCACCTAGAAATACAAAATCTATCACTGCCTCCACGTTTTCTTCCTCTATTTGCAATCAGTCTTGTTGCCATAATCTTGATTTTTTATGTTTAACTGCAACCCAGCCTTTGCACTTCTACATTCTACATTGTAGACACACTTTATTATTATTATTTATTATTTACAGCATTTATACCCTGTGTCTCTTCTCAACCCCAAAAAGGGGACTCAGAACGGCTTGCATAGGCAGCAATTTGATGCCATCATATAAACAGTTAAAACCATCATACATAATCATTAATCATTAAAATGAAAAAATACATAAATTACATACAACATTCATTAAATCAGTATAAAACATTAATCATCAATAAAAAAACATTAATCATCAATAAAAACCAAATCCTTGTATAAACCATCCTTATCAGTCCATTTCGCGCAAGTGCTGCTTTATGTCTATTGATCAAAGGCCTGGTCCCACAACCACGATTTAACTTTCTTCCTGAAAGCCAGGAGGGATGGGGTCGATCGTATCTCACTTGGAAGCACGCTCCAGAGGTGAATTTGGGATGCTGGTGGGAGCGAGAGCAGAGACTCCCCGGACGATCTTAAATTATGAGGTGCAACGTAGATGCAGATCCATTCGGACAGATAAATGAGTGAAGAAGCACCCACCTACTTTAATGCTTTTGAAATTCTCCCTGAACACTTCAGATTGAATAATGAAATGGCTGTTTGCGGTTTAATCATTCGACAAAGGAGATTCTTGACACCTTTCAACTAGTGATAAGAATCTTAGCTGCACAAACATAAGAACATAGCAATGCTTTAAAAAGTGGACATATTACACAAGATACTTAAAGGGTGTGAATGTGCCTAATGCAAACTGAGAGCTGTCAAGTTTAGTTAATTATTCTGTTTTTCTAAGTGCCACCTCAGTTATTTTTCTCAAATAATTAATTTCATGGATTAATATCACATGACTAGCCACGGCCAGCTAGGGCATCAGGAAAAATTCCTATGTTGTCTTAGGGCAGATCTTGTTTAGGCAACGGAACAGAGTGGTTTTGTAACAGGACAGAGAATAGATTGAGGGCAACAATTCCCCTCCGGGCTGGATTTCTGGCACGGGACAGTTTATATCAGAAATGCCAGTGTTATCCTTCAGCCTGGAATTGATTTATGAGTATAGATGCTAGTCGGTTGAAGGGCCTTACGAGAAAATATAGTAGTATCTGGACACATTATTCACATGCATATTAAATGCAGAAAACTGTACTTTTGAAACTGATTAGAGGATCTGTGTGTGCAAATCATGGCAAAAATCCAAATAACAGCATGTTCTGCTATGATCATAGAATGACTTTTGTTTTTCAATCCATGGAAAAGGTGGATTTAAAAAAAAACCAAGTGTAAAAAAAGCCACCTGTAAATTCACTTGCAAATTAAATGGAATTAAACTACTGTCTTTCATTAAGAGAGAGGGGGACGGGACGGACTAAATGTGAGCAAATAGACATGCAACTTATTTAACTTGTACAATACAACACCAGTAAATACAGGGAATATGGATACATTCAAAGACCCTTCTGGGGGCATCTGAAAAAAGGGCAAACTTATATCCTGACTATGAGCTGAAAGTATACTATACAATTGCACTTGTTGACCTAGGGTTCATTTACACCAGGCATGGGCAAACTTAGGCCCTCCAGGAGTTTTGCACTTCAACTCCTAAGATTCCTAACAACATAGGCTGTTAGGAATTGTGGGAGTTGAAGTCCAAGACACCTGGAAGGCTCAAGTTTGCCCATGCCTGATCTCCACTGTACAATTAAAGCAGCTTAGCAACATTCTAACTGCCACAGCTCAGAGCTATGGAACGATGGGAGATGTAGTTTGACAGGGTCTGTAGCCTTCTTCTGGTACCTCCATAAACAACAAATCTCATGATTCCATAGCATTGAGCCACAACAGCTGAAGTAGCGTAAAGCTACAGTGTGGATGCATCCTCAGAGATACCCACAAACACTCGAGTGGGCATTTTCGGAGCATGGGAAGCCATGGATATCAAATTCATGGGTAAGGAGGTCACACTGTATTGTTATCAGATAATAAAAGAAACTGAATATACAAACAAGCTCATTGATTCCGAGGTTAAACCTTTTGCCTCCCTGGCCAGACGAGACGATGCCATTAACGACTTTCTCTGAAAACTTTTGTTACATTCTGAGCATCCCGCATTCAGTGACACGACCACAATATTGCTGAAGGTGACTTTCACCAAGAAGGAACTGAGTATTGAAAGAATAACAAGATACAGAGGGTCCATGGATCAAGGATGCAGATTCCTGGGAGCTGTAGTGTTGCAAGGTCTTTCGCCTTCCTTGCCCAAGAGGGCTGGTGCATCACCAAACTCCCAGAATTCCATAGCATTGCCCCATGCCAGTTAAAGTGGCATCAAATGACATTAAATATGCAATGCAGACTCATTCATGACAAGGCTAATGTCAAGACACTAAGCAGCAAGGACAGCAATACTAATACTACTAATACTACTAATAATACTTTATTTATAACCCACACTATCTCCCCAAGGGGACTCAGCATGGTTTCCAACAAAAGTAACAAACCAGCAAACATTCAATGCCGAAAAACGAACAAATAACAAATCAAAACTGCAAGTCCAACAAAAGTGTGGAAGAAAGAGACGGCATTGAGAAGACTTGAATGACGATTACAACATAATACTGGAGATTCTGAAAACATGAACGGACTAGTTTACATAATGTTTTATATTTATGTAGTTTTTAGAGGGCAAATAGCTTTCATACTGTTATTGCTTATTTTTTTATTAGTATGCAACTGTATGTAGTAATAATTGTTTATTGTTGTCTTTTGTTGATTGTTTATATTATTTTCTGTATCTGTGGATTGCTGTAAGCCGCCCTGAGTTCCTCCGGCGAGAGGGAGTGAGGTATAAATAAAGTTTTTTATTATTAAGGTAAAGGTTTTCCCCTGACAGTAAGTCCAGTTGTGTCCGACTCGGGGGTGGTGCTCATCTCCATTTCTAAGCCGAAGAGCTGGCGTTGTCCATAGATGCCTCCAAGTTCACGTGACCAGCATGACTGCATGGAGTGCTGTTACTTTCCTGCAGAAAGCAGTACCTATTGATCTACTCACATTTGCATGTTTTCAAACTGCTAGCAGAAGCTGGACCTAACAGCGAGAGCTCACCCCGTTCCCTGGATTCAAACTGTCAACCTTTCAGTCAGCAAGTTCAGCAGTTTAACCCACTGCATCACCGGGGGCTTCCCTATTATTATTATTATTGTTGTTGTTGTTGTTGTTATTGACCTCCTCCTCCACAAAGAGTGCATCTCCACTGTAGAAGGAATGCAGCTTGACACTATTTTAACTTGCATGGCCCAATGCTATGGAATCATGGGAGCTCTGGTTTCACGAGATCTTAAAAGACTGATGACTCACCAAACTACAACACCCAGGATTTCCAGGATATTGAGCAATCATGCCAAACTGCAGCACTTCTACAGTGTAGACCAGGCTTGGGCCAACTTGGGCCCTCCAGGTGTTTTGGACTACAACTCCCACAATTCCTAACAGCCTACTGGATTTTCATAACATTGAGCTAGAGCTGCTAAAGTTGTGTCAAACTGCAGCAGTTTTATGGTGTTGACGCACCTCATGATGTAGAATCCCGGGAGGTGTAGCTTTGTGAGAGCCTGCTCTAAGACTGCTGGTGCCTCGGAGAACTAGAACTTCCAGGACTTCCATAACACTGAGCTAGGGCAATTCACGGGTAAGGAGGCCACACTGTATTGCAGCAATTCTATATAGTATAGTTGCACCCTATGCTGTAGAATCCCGGGAGATGTAGTTTCACAAGCCCCTGCTCGAAGGCGGCTGGTGCTTTGGAGAACTACAACTCCCAGGGTTTCCATAACATAGAGCTAGGGTTGTTAAAGTTGTGTCAAACTGCAACAATTCTTTATCGTACAGTTGCACCACGTGCTGTAGAATCCCAGGACTTGTAGTTTCGCGAGAGCTTGCTCTAAGAGTGCAGGTGCCTCGGAGAACTACAACTCCCTGGACTTCCATAACATTGAGCTAGGGCTGTTAAAGTTGTGTCAAACTGCAGCAATTTCTATATCGTACAGCTGCACCCCATGCTCTAGAAGCCTGGGAGTTGTAGTTTTGGGAGACCCTGCTTTAAGACGGCGGGTGCCTCAGAGAACTACAACTCCCAGGGTTTCCATAACATAGAGCTGGGGCTGTTAAAGTAGTGTCGAAGTGCAGCAGTTTCTATATCGTACAGCTGCACCCCATGCTGTAGAATCCCGGGAGTTGTAGTTTCCGGAGACCCTGCACGAAGACAGCCGGTGCCTCAGAGCGAACTACAACTCCCGGGGCCCCGTAGCACTGGGACATTGGCAGTTCCAAGGGGCGCCAAGCTGTACTAACGCTACGACCTAGATCCCGGGAGTTGTAGTTTTGCAAGGTCCCTGTACTGCAGCCCCTGACAGGCAGGCTGGGCAACCCAAGCGGTGCAACCCGAGCGGGGCGCGTGCCTACCTCTGCCCCTGGCGCGGACGATGCCCTTCTTCTGCAGCACGAAGGTGGAGCCGTTGACGAGGCTGGAGACCACGGCCACGCTCAGGCCCAGGGACACCGCCGCCGGGCCCGGGGAAGCCCCTCCGCCGCCTCCGTCCCCGACAGCCATCCTCCTCCTTCTCCTCCTCCAAGCCGGTCGGGAGCCGCTCCTTTGCAGAAGCCGCCCCTTTGTTGCTGCTGCTGCTGCTGATAGTGGCGGCGCCCTTTGGGCTCTCCTCCACGCCCGGCGCTCAGGGCCAGCAGCACCCGCCGAAGCAGCCCGCCCTCCCCGGCATCGTCGCGCGAGCAGAAGCGGCCCCAGCACCGCACCCTGACGTCACGGGCCCCGGCAGCATGACGTCATGGCCATGCGGTGCTCGAGGGATGACGTCGCCCCGCCCCGCCCCAATTGGAGGAAGAGGAGGAGGAGGCGCTCCTTGGGTCAAAAGGCTCAAAGGCACCGGATATTTCCAGCACTTTTTGAAATGCCATTTACAATACCATAGCATCACATTATTATTATTACTATTATTATTGTTATTACTACTATAGCATATTATTATTAATAAATAACAATATCATCATATAATACTATAAATAATAATGGAACCATATAATGCCATAATCCTTATTATAGCATCATCATATTATTATTGCAGCATATTATTCTTAATAGATAACAATAATAGCATCATATAATATAAATAATAACGGAATCATATAATAATATAATGCTATAATCCATATTATAGCATCAGCATATTATTGCAGCGTATTATTATTAAATAACAACAATGTCATCATATAATATAAATAATGGCATCAAATAATAATATAAAGCTATAATTCTTATTATAGCATCATCGTATTATTATTACAGAATTTTATTATTAATGTAAGATGTAAGGGGTCAGGGTTGGCCCGTTGGTCAGTCACCACTGACCGTTCCTTTTCCGGTGTGGCAGGGTAGGCTATCCCACCATGCCACCAAATATGTCGGGGCTCAGACCCCTTGACCCTTGCAGTAAATACGCTGCCACCAAATAATGTAATGAAGTATATAAAGAAAGCTTCAAGGCTCCTTATGTTATCCGTGGCAGGGCAGGTCTACTTTGCAAATCTTACCACTGCCACTAACATGTAAGGAACAAACCCTTCTATAACTCTGGGCAGTAAGGCTTTCTTCCCACTGTGGTAGGGTGGGTATTTTCCCTTTGAGCCCCACCAACAGATGTTCAAACTGCCACCAGTTTACTATATTTGCTGCTACCAATTGTATCAGATCAGCCACCGATGTGAGGGTTTGTTCTTTTAAGGCTTGTGGTTTAAAAAGAACGACATTGAGAGGTGTTGTAATAAAGACGTTCAACTGTTTATTTTATAACAGAGTTCAGAGCTTAGTTGGTTGCAAACAAGTCTCCTAAGAGGTACAAATCTTGCGGTTACAACGTTTCAACAATAGGGTACAGTTTCCACTGTACTTCCTAACACAGAACCGAGCAGTCCTAATAACTAACTGCTCCAGCAGGTAAATAACCAACTACAGGCTTTACCCATCTATTAAGTTAGTTTTCTACTCTAACTTGGACAAAGTCTGTCTTTCACCTAGGTTTCTCAAACCCCTAACCGAACTGCTTTCTAAAAGCTCCAAAAGACAGCTTCCCACCCATCAACCGACAAAACCAACCGACTTACTTTTTAAAATCTGAAAGTTCTAAAACAGGTGCAGCTCTAACTTCCGCCTCCACGGCAACAGCCTTCACAGGGGCCTGCTGCTCCAGCATTCCCCGCCAACCCTCTGTGGCTTGTTAAACATTTTACCATCAAACGTATGGGCAAATAAGCAATAACAAACTATACATTTATCTTGCAACAAAACAACACCACTTCATCACAATAGATAACAACAATAATAGCATCATATACTAATATAAATAATAATGGAATCATATAATAATATTATTTATTTATTTATTATTTCGATTTCTTAGTCGCCCCTTCCGACTGGCTTGGGGTGACTTACAAATCATTAAAACACTTACAGATCATTAAAAGCATGGTAAAAACACAATAAAAACACAATGCACAGTAACATATTAAAACATGGTTGGATGTTGGAGGATTATAGCATTATATCATTATATGATTCCATTATTTATATTATTATATGATGCTATTGTTATCTATTAATAATAAAATGATGTAATAATAATACGATGATGTTGTAATCATCATATTATTGCAGCATATTATTATTAATATATAACAATAATAGCAGCATAATAATATAAAAATAATGCATCATACAGTAATATATTGCTATAATTCTTATAGCATCATCATATTACAGCATATTATTATTAATATTAAATAACAACAATATAATCATAATATAAATCAGGGCTGTCCAACTGGCGGCCCCGGGGCCAAATCCGGCCCCGTAGCCTGTTGGACACGGCCCCACCTATGCCCTCAGCCGCCATTTATAATTTTTTTTTTTAAAAATCGATTTTTTTAAAAAGGCGGCTGGGGGGGAGGGGGAGGCGGGGCAGGAGGAGGAAGAGAGCTAGCCTCTCCTTTCAGCCCCCTCCCTACCTAGGCAGGGGAGCCGCCGAAAGGGCAGAGGCGCCAAGAGCAGCACGTCACAGGCCTGGCATGACGCGATGCTCTTGGCACCGCCTACTCCTCTTTCGGCGGCCCCCGGCCTAGGAAGGGAGGGGGCGCCAAAAGGAGGAGTAGGCGGTGCCAGGGGCAGCGCGTCACGCCAGGCCTGTGACGCGCTGTCGCTGGTGCCGCCTTCTGCCCTTTTTCGGCACCGAGAGAGGGGACGGAGAAGCGATCCAGGCAGGGAGGAGGAGCCAGCTCTCTTCCTCCTGCCTGATCGCCTCTTCTCCCTCTCCCTCATGCCATTGCGAGGCAGTTTGCAGCGGCGGAGCCGAGGACGGAGGGGCCATCCAGGCAGGAGGAAGACAGCTGGCTCCTCCTCCCTGCCTGATCGCTCCTTTCCTCCTCGGCGCCGCTGCTGCAGGCAGTGCATGGGCGCCGCCGAGAAAGGGACAAGGCGGCGGGGTACAGGAGGAGGGGCCAGCTATCTTCCTCCTGCCTGGATCGCCCCTTCTCCTTCTCGGCGGCGCCGCTGCGAACTGCCTCGCAATGGCGGCGCCGAGAGAGGGACGGAGGGGGCGATCCAGGCAGGAGGAAGACAGCTCCTCCCTCCGCCTCCTCCTTCCCCCGCACCGCGGCCGCCCCGCGGGGGAGGAGGAGGGGCGAAGGAGGAGGAAGTCAGCTGGCCCCGCCCCCACCCCGCCCCGCTATCGGCCTGCTCCCTGCTCACTGATCACCTGCGGCCCCCGAGGTGATCAGTGACACTTCTTCCGGCCCTTGGGCCGGAAGAAGTTGGACAGCACTGATATAAATAATAATGGCATCATATAATAATATAATCCTTATTATAGAATCCTATTACTTTTACAGCATATTATTATTAATAAATAACAATAATGGCATCATATAACAATAATATAAACAATAATAATAGCATAGGGTAGCTTGCCAAGTAAAAATGACGAGAATAAGCTACTTTGATTGGTACAAAGGCACAAGCAGTGATTTGCCAGGGAACATCATGTGCCTTTTAGATAAGAACGGCCCTGATTGGCCAAATGTTGGCAACGTGCATTTGTTTACAATGTTCTTGAATGGATAGATAGTGTGCATGGCAATTAAAGACTTCTTCCTGAATGCTAGGGAGAAGTTGCATAGATTTGTAACAACTTGGGAACACGCTGCATCGGAACAGATAATATAGCCTGAGAATCAGAATTAATACCTACGCCATGCCTTTTAACAAATAGGAGTGAGATGCTAGAAAATGCTTTGTTTAATTGGATAATAAAATGAGTTCATGAGTGCCAGCCAGTAGCAAGGCATGAAGGAGGGCGGGACAACAGGGTTTGTTGCCATTGTTTGTATAAAATCGAAGTGTGGAGATTGTTCGGGGCTCTTGCCCTTTAGCAGCTTGTTCTGCCGGGCCGAACCCGTCAGCTGATGTCTTAAAATAAAGTTTGGCTTCATTGTACCGTAGTAAGAATTGTCGCGTTGTTCATCTGCCCCTGTGCTCGCACGGAGACGTCGCCTGAGGTAACAGTTATTGCCTAAGGAGTTTTGGGACTCCAAATTGCCGCTACAATATAATAATATAATGCTATAATCCTTATTATGGACTCTCATCATATTATTAAATAACAACAATAATAGCATTATATACTAATAATATAAATAAGTTCATAGACTTTTCCGATCATGTTGTCGGCATGTCAGCATGGGGCACTCTTTTACCTCCCCACCGAGGCAGTATCTATTGATCTACTCACATTACAAGCTTTTGAAATGCTGGTAGGTAGGCAGAAGCTAGACCTCACAGCCAGGAGTTCACCCCGACTCCAGTCAGCAGATTTCCTGTAGCTAGCGGTGTAACCCACAGCGCTACCACGGCCCCATAATGATGCTAAGGTATTTAAATTAAATTTCCAAAAGTTATTAAAACGTCTTATAGCATCATATTATTATACTATCTTATTATTGTAACATCTTAATATTATTATATTATGATGCTATAATAGTAATAATGATATGCTATAATATGCTATGTAAATTAAATTTCATAAAGATTTTAAAACAAATTATTGAAGCATGTATTAATACAGTGCTGTCCAACTTCTGGCGGGTCCAGGGCCGGATAAGAGGTCACTGATGACCTGCGGGGCCGCCGGTCCCGCCCCAGGCCCCGCCCCCCAGGCCAGGCCCCGCCCCTCCTAAAGCTGCCGAAAAAGGAGGAGTAGGCGCGCAAGAGCAGCAGCGTCACAGGCCTGGCGTGACACGCTGCTCTTGGCACCGCCTACTCTCCTTTTTCAGCCCCCCCCTTCTAGGCCGGGAGCCGCCGAAAGGAGGGTAGGCGGAGCTGAGCCGCCACGCCAGGCCAGACGCGCTGCTCTTGGCACCGCCTTCTGCCTCTTTTCGGCGGCCCTGCCCTAGGAAGGGCGGGGGGGCCAAAAGGGCAGAAGGCGGCACCAACGGCAGCGCGTCACAGGCCTGGCGTGACGCGCTCCCCTTGGCACCGCCTACTCCTCCTATTCGGCTCCCCGCCTAGGAAGGGAGGGGGGCGCCAAAAGGAGAAGTAGGCGGTGCCAAGGGGCAGCGCATCACGCCAGGCCTGTGACGCGCTGCTCTTGGCGCTGCCTTCTGCCCTTTTTCGCGGCCCCGCCTCTAGGTAGGGAGGGGGGGGCGCCAAAAAAGGAGGAGCTAGCTCTCTTCCTCCTCCCCGCCCCCGCTCCCTTTTCCCCGGCCGCCATTTTTTTAAAAAAATCGATTAAAAAAAAATTTTTTTTAAATGGCAGCTGAGGGCATAGGTGGGGCCGTGTCCAACAGGCTACGGGGCCGGATCCGGCCCCGGGGCCGCCAGTTGGACAGCCCTGTATTAATACATAACAATAATACATAATAATTAATAATAATACATAAATCATTCCTTATTTATTACCTGCCTCTTCTCACAGCTCAAGACAGGGCACAACACAGTTAAAACACATCATCAATAAAATACATATATCAAAACACAGTCACAAAATATATGTATTAAAATACATATTACAAGGATTAAAATACAATAAAAATACATATATTAAAATACAGAGTGTAAAGTTTAAATTAACTCTGTTATTGCTATCATTTATATATATATATATTGCTTTTTTTCTCTTAGCAGAGACTCAAAACAGCGAACAGTGCTAAAAACAATACAATATATACTATGAAACTTAAAGGCTATAACCATTGAAATAGAATTAAACCAAACAGGATTTTGAAAAAACTCATTAAAACCATTAAGAACCTATTAAAAATACATAAACACACCATCCCCTGACTTGCCCTTAAAATGTTCTTTGAAAGCCTGAAAAAAGGATATATAGGAAATTACAGTATATATAGAGGGGGGGGTGAGAGAGGGAGGGGGGGACTACATTACATGTGATGTGATGCAATGTATTTTCCTGGAGCCCTCAGTGGCACAGTGGTTTAAACCCTTGTGCCGGTAGGACTGAAGACCGACAAGTCACAGGTTCAAATCCGGGGAGAGCGGGTTGAGCTCCCTCTGTCAGCTCCAGCTCCCCATGCAGGGACACGAGACAAGCCTCCCACAAGGATGGAAAAACATCAAAACATCCGGGTGTCCCCTGGACAACATCCTTGCAGATGACCAATTCTCTCACACCAGAAGCAACTTGAAGTTTTTCAAGTGAAAAAAAGTATTTTCCTATATATACTGTTTTTATGATATGGTAATTTTAAATTAAAAACAGAAAGTAAAAGGATTATTGGATGTTTGTGACTTTTGGCCCAGCCTGTGTGCATACCCAATGAGAGAGATTTTTGGAAAACCTGTATTTGTAATACATACATAATGAGATATCTTGTAGGTTTGACCCAAGTCTAAACATGAAATTCAGTTATAGTTCACATCCACCTTGGGCTAGGAAGAACTTGTTAGACATGATATGAATAAACATAACAGTTTAAATAATGTACCAGTAAGGCCTTTTCGCGGACCATCCTGAGAATTTCACTAAGCTCTGGGTGCATCTACACTGTAGATGCCTAATGCAGTTTGACACCACTTTGACTGCCATGGCTCAATGCTGTGGAATCCAGGGTGAGATATCAGTCCTATATCAGGAGTGGGCAATTACCGGCCCTCCAGGTGTTTTGGACTTCAACTCCCAGAAATCCTTGTCAGTTTACCAGCTCTTAGGACTTCTGGGAGTTGAAGTCCAAAACACCTGGAGGGCCGGTAATTGCCCACTCCTCCTATTCAACTGGATACCTTGTAAAACTACAGTTCCCATAATTCCATAACATTGAGCCATTGCAATTAAAGTGGTGTCAAACTGCATTACTTCTAAAGTGCCAAAGCGCTTGCAATCACTGGGCTTTTAGGAGTGAAGTGTGTTTTGAAGACTTATTCATAACTTTGCAATGTTGGAACCACAGTATAGACAAATGTGGATGTGATTTCATGGAAGTTATAGTCCGAGCTTCAGTTTCAGCAAGTGTTCTTTCCAGGTACCTCTACAAACCAACTGGAAGGAAATCATCATCATCATGTCAAAAGAATCCTGCCTGCCTTAAACAAACAAACAAACAAACCCACAAAACTCTGCATCTGACCCCACGGTTCTCAGGAAACCAATGGATCAGTCACAATTTCAAGTAAGAAAGCTGTGCCTGAAACATACTCTGCAGACCTTATATAAGTCTCACCCAAAAAGAAAGTTATATAGCCACCAGAACCAGAAGGAGGCTCCTTGGATTGTGGTTGTAGCCTTCACAGGGGTGGACAACTGCAGTATTAATTTTCTTCCTCTGGAGGGCAATGTGGACCACCAACAATGTAAAAATATTAAACATCCAGTGGAAGGGCCCTGAAGCTTATTTAAAAATGAATTATCCCAACTCCTCCCTGCTTCTCTCTCTTTCCCCCCAAGGAATGTGGAGAGGTCCAGCTGCAAAAACAGTTTTGGAAGCTGAATGCAACTTTATGGAGCACACTTTGTCAAACTTTAATTTATAGAAAGTGTCAGACTCAATTATTCCTAACGTTTTTAAAATTGTGACTTGGGCAGTTTTGTTAGAAGTATAAAATGGATTACTTAACCTTGCCCATCAACTCACCTTGCTCAGGTTGGGTGTGACCAGATCACTTTCTTCATGCTTAAGTGAGTATGTCCAAAGGTGGAGCTCAATGTTTTTTAGGCATGTTCAGAAATATACCAGGAAGCAAATGTAATTCAGCTGTCTGATATGCTTAAGTCTTCGGGGGATGCATCCCATGATAGATCACCTGAAATGATGACAGAGGATGCTTCCACACAGCCCTTTAACTCAAGAACATTCACATTTCAAAAACACACATTTTCCTGGGTCCCCATGCTTTCTGGGATGGGTGTCCAGATGTTCTTCCGGAACTTTCCAGGAGAACACCCGGATATTCTAACCTTCTCCACAAAAGCCCCTTTAAGAGTAAAAGAACTTACCCGTCCTCCATTAGAGTGGTGCCGGAGGTCTCCTGGCACATAGAAATGACGTGCCAGGAGAGGGGTTTTTTTTGGGGGGGGGGGGGTGCTAATAAAGTGAGATGAAAATGACATAATAGAATACAAAATATCATTACAATTATTCTACAAATAAAATTACTGGTTGAGAGTGTTTTATCATTTGTCTCTGACTGAATTCTCACATGGATAAGTAAGCTTTACAGAAAGTTCAGCAGCAGCTCTAAAGTGTGCAGCAATAACGTCATACAAAATTGGTTATCTGCTTCCAAAAAGTAACACTTGCAAGAATCTTTTCTTCCATCAAAGAAATTAACTTGCCTCAAATATTTCCAAGGTCAGACAAGTACTGATCCTACGGTAGCATTTGGCCAGGTTAATGCCTGCACTGGTCCAGGAAGTTTGGCCGATTTCCATCAGTTCCAGCTTTGCTACTTTTCCTGTGTGTCTTGGAACCACTTTGAAAGCTAGAGTAAAAAAAATCAAGTGTGTTGCCCACAGCTGTTCCAAATCTTTATGGAAATTAGTCTTCACAGTACAATGTTTGTGTGTTGCAAGGGGTGATGTGTGATGCTGGTGGAGGATCTCTGAGACAACAGCAATGCCACTATAGCTAATATTTGTTAGTACATGATCACCTAGTCGGTTTCCATTGTTGTCTCTGAAACCAAGCAATAAGACAACATTCACCCAGGGAAAAATCATAGTTCATTGTCAGGCACCCAATAGCTGCAATTCCTGCTAGGGTGGATTTCTTGTGTGGCCATCTAAACTACAGGACCCATGACATGTGCCCAAGTTTTTCTAGGCCTTTTGATAGTATTGCTCTAAGATTGACTGTCAACACAACAGAAATTGTTTTCAGACTTTGTGCTGGCATCCCACTGAGTGGCACGATGGACCCAAATGTATGTATCTAACAGTGAGGCCTTTGATACACTAATATTGAAAGTGTGAAATACATAAATTCATGCTGAAAACATGGGCTCTAGTATTCATTAGGAGTGGTGGAGATGGGTGCTAGCACTTTAAAGCGGCTTTACACATATAACTGAAAATTCCTCCTCCTTCATCACCATTGCAACCACTTTCTCTTTATCATTGTTTTCCTTTGCTTCATTCCCTCAGAGCTTGCGGGGGTTTCTTTAAGGTTAGGGCAGATGTGGTGATCTCAATCGAAAAGCAATGGGATAGCATTCACCTAACAATTCTATTTCAAGCGCTCTGGATTTATCGTAATGCTAGTAATGTTATGCTCTAAGAACAAAAGTGTTGGTTTCACTAATTAAAGACAGAATAGCGAAGGACATAGCAAATGTAAAATACAAGCTTTAGGAAGGACATAATGTATGCATTCACAAACCAGGAATCATAAGTCTTCATCAGATGAAAAGTGATTGTACATCCTCAAAATTCATATATTAGTGCACTTTGAATTGGCAAGACCCATTCAATTAGAATGGAAATAGTACTGCAGTCAGCTTGGTGAATTGTTCCCTTGGACTCCTCTTATCTTCCAAAGATTCAGCCAGTGGTTCCCAACCTTTGGTCCTCCAGGTGTTTTGGACTTCAACTCCAAGAAATCCCAGCTAGTTTACCAGGTGTTAGGAATCATAGGAGCTGAAGTCCAAAACACCTGGAAGACCAAAGGTTGGGAACCATTGAATGCACTGGTTAAGTTATAGAATTTTATTTAAAAATTATCCAGCTCATTTTCATGACCTGGGGAACTGGTCCCTGATATTTATGACAGTATTTTTGGAAGTCATTCAGATAGTCACATCAATGCAGTATGTACAAGTTGCGTGTTTCTTCACAATGGTATCAAGTTCGAAGAATATAATAATTTGAAGACTATATCTCTATACCAATTCAAAAATATCCTTGATGTGCTTCAGAATGAACAGGGAACTTGATAAAGCAACTCCAGTACTGGATGAGAATACTGAAAGTATTTCCTTGAGTTTTTTCATTTCATTTATCTTGAAAATTCTCATGGATTATTATTTTTCTTTATATACTCCGTTGTACACTGTCTGTTTTATATTCATTGTTGTAATGCAGTTGTTCAGTCTTGTGTTTCTCTGTTTTATGTTTCCAAGTACATTTATTTATTTGCATCATTTATATTCCGCCCTTCTCACCCCGCAGGGGACTCAGGGCGGATCACAATGCACATGTACAGGCAAACATTCAATGCCATTTGACATACAACATATATAGACAGACATAGAGGCAATTTAACATTCCAGTTTCTGGCCACCAGGAGGAGCTGTCACATTCCTTAATTCTTTTTGTGTACTTCCTGGAGATTTTATGGCCTTGTCAATCAGTTAAATTTAGCCTCCCCACACAAAGTGGTACCTAAATTTCCTACTTGACAGATGCAACTGTCTTTCGGATTGCAAAGGTCAACAACAAGCTACACAATTGGTCAAGAGCTCACCCCAACCCAGGCAGGCCTCAAACTCATGACCTTCTGGTCAGTAGAGATCTTATGCAGCTGACACCCAGCCAACTGCGCCACATTCCCGGTGCTGTATACCTCATAGAGACTGTGCTACAATGGGCAGCAACACATACAGTGTATTTATATAAAAATAGATTTTCTGATTTTCTTTCCAAACAAAAGCAATTTAATATGGATTGTATTTTCAAAAAACATACAAAAGAAAACTTAAAACTGAGAACATAATATTAGTTCTTTAAATCAAATGCACCAAAAAGAAACAGCTTCAAATACAATTAAATTTTGGAAGAGATAAGCTCTAGCAATTGTTCCATAGGACAATTCTGCCACTAGAGTGCAGTAATGAAAGTGTAATTACATAAATCAGAAGGAATGTGAAGATGAAGTGTCAAAGAGATGGGGGGGGGGGGGGGAGATATATGTTCACTTTTGCTTTCCTTATTATCCTTATTATCCACCTGCACTATTGAAGACAGAAACCAACACGCCCAACTCAGCAGAGGAGCACAAAGTTTTACAGCTCTCCTTAGGCTGTAAAACTCAGGAACAACTCATGGGAATTGGAGTCCTGCAATCCCTATGTAGTGATTTCAGCTAGGACCATCGTTAAAGGGTCCATGCCTGGCCAACATATGCTAAACCAGATGGGCTAGGACAAAGAAACAAATTCACCAGGTTGAAGACAAGCCACAGAGGATTATTACAATTTGGCCAAAAAGGATGTAAGTACAGCATTCTGTTTCAAAAGGTACAAGCATAAAAACACAAGGAAATGCATGATATCTTATACAGTTCTTTTTAGGAAATTCTTCCAAAATAACAGAGCATCCAAAAATACAAACAGGATACTTAATTGAGCAGTCAGCTCACAACAAGCAGAAGGTGAAGCGTTGTGGCTGCAAAATAATTCTTGAGCTTGTGAGCAAAGATGCAAAGTTCAATCTATAAAGTTTCAAACAGGTTTATTAAAAATATATATATAAGACTACATTTCTTGATAGAAAAGAATTGAAAATAACTCAATTATTTCTAAGGTTCAAAAAGGGAGGGAGGAACCCCAAACACAACATTTCTTCAAACACAGAGTTGAGAGAGCATGCAAAAGTGGAAAAAGCAGAAGTAAGATCATGAGATTTCAGATAGAAAGTGGGAGGAGAAAGATAGAGAACAAATAGACACATTAATGGAAATTCAGGAGCCTAATGTTAACTAGCAGTTCCTTATTGAGGACTGCAGACTTGAGCAGTGTGAGGTTGACTTCCAACAGTTCTGACAGCTATTCAGACTTCCTGCTCCCTCTCCTGATTGGCTGGAAAGGAGGATCCATGCCAAGATTGGCTGGGGGTTCCTTTGATGTCACAGGCTGAGATTTCTGTGGTGAGAGGAATGGCAGCTGGATATTATTCCATTCAAGGATGCAATCCACTGCAGAGACACTCCCAGGAGCGCACAGTCTGTGAGGAAACAATGGTGTAGATATGCTGGTGATTTTTTAATTAACTCAAGTGTCCAGTTTCATGTAAGACAAAGGTGTAAAGCCAAAAAAGTGTTGGATTTAGAGAATCAAGGAAGGTTAATAAATGCACATTTACTAAGCCTCCTTTTCCACAAGAGCAGCAGACTCTCAGCCTCAGGTTAAATGGACAAACATCCTGAGTTTAAAAGAGGATTATCTATCTACATATATACACAAAGATTTGCTAGTTAACTGCTTGGGAAATCGCTGTTCACAGTCCCCTTTCCCAGGAGATTATGCAAACAGGGCATGAAGAGGTGGCTGACTTCAAGTTACATTTGGATGCATATATTTAGAAACAGTTTATACACTTAATTTAAGGAATTGAATGGTACACAGTTCATAAAAGATACAAGTTACACAAAATCATCAAATTGATACAATTTGTTAAAGGGTTTGGAATTGATAGAGGTTGTAGAGTACAGCTGCTGCTTTAATGCTTCAGAATTTCACAACTCCGGACCTCCAGAACAGGTTTTTAATAAAAAGAAAAAAAATTGCTTGTAGTCTCTTGATAAAGCATCATATTTTTTGGGAGGGGCTGTTGAATGGCTTGATACTACCTAGAAGGCCACCATTTCCACAACCCCTGGTTTAACAAAGAAGTGTTACATTTCTGTTTGCGCTTTCACTTATTTTCATTTACTCTTGCTTAATATTTGATAGCATGTCTCTAAAAACCAGAATTTTAGAAAGGTATGAGTGTGAATGTACATGTTTCACCAAACACACTCACAAGGAATGGTCATCCTACTCTGTCGAATTAATTCAGTTTCACACTACTTCAACTGTCATGGCTCAATGCTGTGGAATCCTGAGATTCATAGTTTGGTGAGGCACCAGCACACTCTGGCATAAAGGGCTAAAGACCCTTTAAAACTAACATTTCCATGATTCCTCTCCAGACCGCTTTGCCGCAGTCCCACAATACTGCTTTGGACATGTTCCCTCTATCGTTTAACCTATAATACTCTTTTATTTCTTCCTGTATTCTCTTTTTATCCTGCTCCCTGGCTACTACGGCCATATTATATCTCCATATTCTTGGGTTCCTCCATTGTGTCATTCTCAACTTCACTGATATTGACGCATGGTTGGAGAGCCACATGGGCCTCACCTCTGCACTTCTCACCTGAGCATTTGCTGACCTATCCATCAGTATATAATCAATACAACTAAAGACATTATGCCTTGCGGAATAGTAGGTGCTTCTATTTCCTACTCCACTATGCAGATCCACCATATTCAATTTATTCAAATTTAGAGATCCTCTATTATTCCCTCCTACCGATAACATTTGGATATTGAAATCTCCCGCAAAAAATTGTCGTCCCTCTTTAAAGTTATCCAGTTTACTCTTAACATTCACAATATACTGTTTCTGTTGCACATTGGGGGCATATATGGCTGCCACTGTCAGCTTTTGCCCATGTATCACCCCTTTCATAAACACCCACCTCCCTCCCTTATCCTTTTCCACTCCACCCTTTCCAGGGGAACTCTTTCGTGCACCAAAATTGCCGTCCCCTTGCGCTCTCCGTGTCCCACGGGACTCATAAACCCATTTCCAACTCTTATCATTAGTTAGTTGCTGGCTATCCCTGCCTTTATGCGTTCTCGTCAATACCAGTATATCCACCTTATTTTCCCTTGTCAATTTAGCTAACCGAAATCTCTTAAAACTGTTAGATAATCCATTCGAGTTCAAAGCTAAAATTGTAAGATCAGTCATTGTTACTCCTTATTCTTGTTCTTATTGCCTGCATTTGTCCTAACTTGCTTGCCAATTGCTTTCCCCTCAAACCCTCCAACCCCCAGCCACCCCGTGCCTCCTCTGTGTCTCCACCCAAGCCAGGGTGGAGAGGCCAGCCACATGCTCGGCCATTTGTGGAGGCCATCCTGGTGAGCGGTCCCACTGCTTGGCTCTCGTTTCCCCCTTTCCCTCAGGTTTCCCCTTCTTCTTCCCCCCCCCCCCCTCTCCCACTTGAGTAATCTTACCATCTTCCCATAAAAGGGACTAATTATCTATAAAGAAAAGAGGAAAGAAGGTACCCCTCCCCATAATCCCAAACCTACAGTCGACAAAAGAAAAAAGAAAAAGAAAAGATAGAGAAGGAAAGAAAGATTAGCCTGCGGTTCCTCTCCCTGCTTTAACATGCAGGTAACAAAGCTGTTCAGTTCCCTTCAGTTCAGTTCCTCCGTTCCCCCTTCACTTCTTTTGGCGTCCCGGGCCTGTCGTGTCCTTTCTCGCCTCAGGGCGGTCACTTCGTCGTGCAATTGCTGCATTCTGTAGTCGCGTTCAATTTCCTCTTGCAGAGCGAGCTCTTCCAGTGTAGCACTCCTGCTGGGGGGCCTCGGCTCTCCGCCACCTGCTGCTCCTTCCGGTTGCTGGGATCCTTCTTCACTTATTCCCAGCCGGGCGAAGAGTTTCTGCCCCTCCTCCAAATTCCTCGCTCTCAAAGTCTCTCCATCCTTGAATACCAAAATTGCAGCCGGAAACACCCACGTGAATCTCACTCCATTCTTGTGTAAACAAGATGTTATCGGCCTCAGAGCAGCGCGATCGTCCAAAGTTTGTTTGAAATGATCTTGTTCACACCAAACTTAAGATCAGGGATTTTTTCTCAGGCTTCTGAACACAGTCTCTGCCAGGCTCTCCGATGAGAACGCCACAACCATGTCTTTTTTGTCTCGGCAAGGCTCTCCCACCTGGGAAAGTCCAATGGGCTCTCTCCATTTGTGCTTCCTGGATGTCCAAGCCATTCTGTGCCAGCCACCTCCTTAAAGCTTCTTTCAGCCCGCCTGCTTGGGCAAAATCGGGAGTGAAACCTCTCAGACGCACATTCTGTCTCCTCTGGCGATCTTCCAGATTGGCCATTCTCAGACTATGCTTCTGCAGCGACTCCTCCGTTGCTTTAAACTGAGATTGCATTCCTTTTCATTTTTCTACTTTCTCTTCCAACTGTTTAGATGCTTTCTTGACCTCATTCACTTCTTTACTGAGTTCACCCACGCATCTTTCCACTCCCTCCAGTTTCTTATCCACCTCATCAAATTTACTTTTCAAGAAGTCCAGAATGTTATCCATTTTTTCTTCCAAACTGTCAATTTTTGCTCCGAGAGCACTTGCCGAGTCTGCCATCTTTATCTCCTTCCTGACTTTCTCAGTCTAATTTTAAATCCGCTCCGATCCACTCCTCTTTTCTTTCAAAGATATCAATCTTTACCTCTTTTTGATCAGCACTAATTCCTCCAACGGATAATCCCAGTCTCAAGAGGGGGTGGGTGGGGGATTGAAGGTTTCACCGGCACTTTTTCAAAAGTTTCATCTGGAGCTCTCTCGTGGAACGTCTATTCAAAGTTCCAGCACATGCCACACCCCATAAGTCTGGAGGTAGAGGTGAATAGGAGATGGAGAAGGGAAAGAGAGAATAAAATCAAGGAAATCGATAGGATTCAGGATCAATTGAAGCTGACCAAGGCTAGAGAATGGTATAGGTTATTAAAACAGAGAAAGAAAGAATTGGAACAATATGATGAGCTGCATTGGAATAAAATGAGAATGGCAACTAGGCAAAAAATTAGTCTTGGGGGACAAAGTCAGTGAAACAACTGGCAAGATATTTAAAAAAGAGAAAGGAGAAATCATATATTCGGGCGCTGAGGGATACAAAGGAAGGTAAGGAGGAAATAGAAAGGATCACGAAAGAATTTTATGAGAAACTATACAAACAGGAAGAGGTGAGCGGGATCCAAATAGAGGCTGGGCAAAAGGTAAACGAAGAGGATAAAAACTATCTAAACTCAGAGATCAGGCAAGAAGAGGTGGAGAGGGTTATTAAGCAACTGAAGATGGCAAAGGCGCCGGGCCCAGATGGGTACTCAGGAGAATTTTACAAAACATATGCACAGGATTTGCTACCATTTCTGACAGAGCTATTTAATGAGGTCTTGATAGAGCAGGTCATCCCACAGACATGGAAGTTATCGGAAATTGTAACTATACCAAAAAGTAGATCGAGATGAGACGAACCGAGTCCTACCATCCCATGTTTAGCAAACCAAGATTATAAGATATTTGTAAAGGTATTGGCGAATAGGCTGGAGGATAATTCCAAAAATTATAATGGGGGATCAATTTGGCTTTGTCAAAGGAAGACGGATCAGTGAACCGATTAGGAATGTAATGAATGTGCTACACCATGCTACTGCAGCCAAGAGGAAGTTGGGAATATTAAAACTAGATGTCTATAAGGCATTTGATAAAGTAAACCATAGCTACCTGTATGAGGTGTGTAAGGCATTAAATCTAGGAGAGAGGTTTTTTGAAGTGAATAGTTGTATATATATGGGGGAGTCAGGCATATATACGATGAGTGAATGGGAATAGGACGGAGAATATCAGAATACGGAATGGGACTAGCAGGGATGCCCCTTATCTCCAATGCTTTTCGTAATGGCGATAGAAACACTAGCGAAGAAGATCAGGGCAGCCAGCACGTGGGAAGGGTACAGGATAGGGGAGATAGAGGTGAAGGTGAATTTGTTTATGACGATGCAATATTATTAACCCAGACCCCATTGAAAATGGTAAAAGCAATGAAGGAAACTCTGCGAGAGTTTGAGGAACAATCGCTTAAGGTGAATATGGAGAAGTCTGAGATGATGTTTATAAATACAGGTCCGAGGGAGCAGATAGAGGTAAGGAAAGCGCCAGGGTTAAAATTAGGGGTAAAAAAGAATGAAATATCTGGGAGTGTGGATATACAAAAACATAGAGAGAATAACAGAAGCAAACTATGGAAAGATCTGGAAAAAGTGTTGAAATAGATGAAAGGCTGGAAACAGAAAAGTTTGAGGAGAATGGCAAAAATAAGAGCAATTAAAATGATGATCTTGCCAAAAATTTTATACCTAGCCCAGGCCTTGCCAGGGGTCCTCCCCGGGAATAAGATAAAAGTCTGGGAGAGGACATTGAATTATTGGGTGGAGGGCGGGCAGAAACCAAGGATAAGGACACGTGGAGGATAGCAAACGAAACAGAAGGAGGATGGGGAATCCCTAGCCTAGAACTATACAGAGATGCCTTTCAAATTGAGAGACTGATGGAGCTGCAGGAGGATGATGAGATGGGTAGCACTGGAAAAAGAAGCGAACGCACTGGGAAGAGAGGAATTGATATTTAGGAGATGGGAAAGAAGGGAGGTGGAGAAATTGATGGGACCAATGAGGGCCACGGTGGGAGTGTGGAGATCTTGGCAAAGGAAGATAGCGCCAGGAGTATCAAAAGTAGCCTCCTGGAGATCATGAACCCGAGAGAGGGAGGAAAACCTGAGCAGAATAATAAGGGAATTGAGAGAGAAGGGGGTGACGAGACTGGAGCAACTAGTGGACGAAGGGGGCAGAATCAGGGAGAGAGGCTGGAGAACTGGTTGGGAGGAAGGCGGTGGCTGCAATTCAGGGCAATATGCAACTACCTTAGGCAGAGGGAGGTGAGAGAGGCCTTGCAAAGAGAGGACACGGAATTTGAGAAGATAATCAGGGAAAAGAAGGAAGGGAAAAGGGTCCAGGTTGGAAGGATATACAAAATATTAGTAACATCAGGAGGAAGTACGGTAGAAGAGTTAACCACAATGTGGGAGAGGGAGTTGCAGGTCTCAGGAGCAGAGATGGAGAGTATAGTGGGGACTATTGCTAAGACTAAATACACCAGAGTGGGGGAGACAAGGAGGAAAATACTGCACAAGTGGCACCGCACCTGGCCCAATTGACCTATCTTTCCCAAAATATGGGTACATGGTGTTGGCACGGATGCGAGACAAAGGAGTGTATATGCACCTATTATGGGAATGCGAGGTGGTCCAAAAATTTTGGAAAGAGGTAGAAGGGGAGATCAATAGAGTATTGAATATAAATTGGACCATCACAAAAGAGAAGGCGGTGTTGGTAAAAAAGAACAAGATGGGGGAACATCCGGAAATGAAGGTAGAGATGATAGAAAGCGCCCAGGCGGTGGTGGTTCTAGGCTGGAAGGACTCACGAAATGGACAATTGAGAACTGGCTGCGGTACTTGGTAGAACACATTCAATTTGAAATTATGGAAATGAGGGTTAATCAATTACAGGAGGATAAAGTGCGAGAGCTGTTGGGACGATGGGATTGGGTGAGAGGATATATTGTTTGGAGAACCCGGGATCAAACCATTAGAAATAAGTTGAAGTTGTTGTTTAAGATGTAATGAAATGTAAAATGTCCGGAAAGCTTGCAGAAGAGAAAAGAAGAAAAAGACGCAATCCTCAGCAGGGGTGGAGGGTGTGGATGTTTGTGTGGGGGGAGGGTCACATGCACAGGGCACTGTGTTTTTATGTATATGTTTGTATGGATGGTAAAAAAATTTGGAAAATAATAAAATATTTTTTTAAAAAAAACATTTCCATGATTCCATAGCATTGAGCTATGGCAGTTCAAGAGGGATCAAACTGCAATAATCCTACAGCGTAGAAGCAAGCACCCTTTGTTTGTCTAGGATAGGGTGCATAGCAAGATTGATGGATTTATCTGAGAAAATTTTATGCCCCCATAATCCTAGATTACAGAACAGGACATGAGAGTATGCCAGAGCCAAAGATAAATTCAGATTCTGAATGATTTTTTTAAAGGAAAGGCATCCATGAAAAATGAATATTATTTGTATTCATAAGAATTAGTATGAAAACCCCATAACAGACATTAGCTAGTATGGTCATCATAAGTAGGAAACAATGACAACAGCATAAGTATGATACACAATGATAACAGGAACGACAAAGTTGCTTGGTTCCTTGCATGAATTTTAGTTACGAATATGAAGCTGATATATGTTATTTTCAGTCAAATTCAATTTTTTCCCAAATTCTCTAGGACCATAAAAGAAATTGCTTCTGAACTAGAGAACAGTGCTTGCTTTGTCCTATAATGAATAGTTATGCCTTGCTTTAACATAAGCTTTTTGTGTTGCCTTCAACATAATATAATTATCACTATCTGCTGCTTTAAAAAAGGAAATATAATTTTTATTTGCCTGTCCTATTTCATAATTAAAATGCTTGATTCTAATACATCAATCAATGTGGTCTCTAAGCATCATTTGACAGTCAATAAAAATTGCTCATGTGTCTGTAGAAAGCATCTGTTCTCAGAACATTTGTTTCCATTACAGTCACTGATGAATATTTGTCTGATTTCATCTCAGTTAATAATTAAGACCTATTTTAAAAGGTGGAAGCAAATGGCAGGCTTGAAATATATGTTACTCTAGTCTAATCTTTCAAACGTGTTTACTCAAATCGAAATGAGAGCTGAACTTTGAATTATCTTAGCCAACACATGTTTGCCGAGATAGACAGAATACGGGGCCAAGTGAAATGCAGACACGATCAGTGCATAACAGAAGGGTGTTTAATTCTTCCTACACCCATCAGTGATTCCCTGCAAGCAACCTCAAGGTTTGGTTTACTTCTCCTCAGTTAGCTTTATGTGCAGTTCCAAAGCTCAAGGGAACAATCAGCAAAATACACACCTATGGAGACAACTGCAGTTTTGAGTTACATTCGTGGTTTTGAATATTGAATCCACTACAACCCACAAAGAAGTAGCATTCATGTTTGATTCATCTTTAATATATGATTTTTTTAAATCCCCGTGAAGGCAAAGCAATTGATTTCACTGACTATCAAAAGCTGCAGAAAGAAGAATCTGCTTACAGTACGGAGTATATCAAACCTCTATCCAAGATTTGTAGATTGCCTCCTTGAAACTTATTTTGTTCCAGATTAGAATGAAAGGTGAAGCAATTCCTGGTTTCTGATTTACAGTAACCCTAGTATGACTGTATTGTGAGACAGAAGTCATGGAGTTTTCTTGAGAATATTTGAGAGCTTTTGCCTTTGCATCTTCATCTGAGTATGAATAGGATCTCTTGAGTAATCACAGATATGAATAAGTGCAAAAACACAGAAAATGGGTTCCAGTAATGTTACCGAAACGGGCTATCA